>CAUYPK010040998.1:0-81603 GCA_963574355.1 Loris lydekkerianus
TTGAAAGTTATTTTGCTTTAGGAGATTAAAAGTTGATGACCACCCTCTCCTGGCTTGAAAAGTTTCAGCCGAGAGATCTGCAGTCATTCTAATATTCTTCCCTTTGTAGGTAATGGATTTCTTACGTCTGGCTGTTTTCAGAATTTTATCCTTGATATTAACTTTAGTGAATTTAATTATGATATGCCTTGGGGATGTCTTATTCAGATTGAGTCATGCTGGGGTTCTAAAACTGTCTGCTATCTGAATTTCAGAATCTCTTGGCATGTCTGGAAAATTCTCTTTCATAATTTCATGGAGAAGGGCCTCTGTGTCTTGTGTGGCCACTTCATCACTTCTGGGGGATTCCAATGAGGCAGAGATTAGCCTTCTTCGAATTATCCCAGAGCTCTCTGAGAGAATGATCCATTTTTACTCTCCATTTCTCTTCCTCTTTGAGAGTTTGGGAGCGTTCAAAGGCTTTGTCTTCAACATCAGAAATTCTGTTTTCTGCTTGCTCCACTCTGTTACTAAGGGATTCTACTGTATTTTTCAGATCTTTGAGGGCTGCAAATTCTTGCTTTAGTGTTTCAAAATCTTTGGTGGTTTTGTCTTTAAATTTGTTAAATTCTTGAGACGACTTTTTAATTTCTCCTCGAATTTCTAATCGCAACTTTTGAATTGCTGCTTGAATTTCTTATTCCAAATTTTCTTCCATTTTATTAATCTTGTTTGCAATCCAAATTCTGAATTCAATTTCTGACATCTTGGCCAGCTGTTTATGAATGGGATCTTCAGTTTCATCTGTCATATCTTTCCTTGGGGGGGGGTGTGTGTGTGTGATCTATTCTGGTTATTCATGTTACCAGAGTTTTTCCACTGATTACGCCCCATGATTGTTTTATACCATTTGATTTTTCCCCTGGAGCTTTGTCGAGGACCCATACAGTGCTATGGCCTGAGAAACTGGGGACCTGTTTGGTGTGGTGGGGCTAACTGGTTCTGTCTTGTTTTCAGCTGGTCTCTGTTTGACCAGGGCCTGTGTTTCCATCCCAGATCTGTCTGTGGTGGTTGCCACGTGAGTAGATGCCCGGCCTCCTCTGGTTGCCCAGAGAGACAGGGGGTGTGGCTTCAGAATATCTGTGAGTGAGCCCTATTGTTGTCAAAAAATGGCTGCTGCTGTGCGCCTCGGGGCACTGCCGCTCAGGTGTGGTTCCCTCTCAGCCGACCGTCCTCTCCTCACTCCCGTACCCCAGAGTCAGCACTGACCAGCTACAGTTTAGGCTCTTTCCATACCCCTTGAGAAATCACCCAAGAATCTGGACTCCTGAGGGACAGGCCTCCAGACCTCTGAGTGAAAGTGAAAGGGAGTGTATAGCAGCTTATTCTTAATTCCTAAAACCCAAAAACAATCTAAATGTCTATCAGCTGGTGATGGAGTAAACAAAATGTGGTACCACAATATAATAGAATACTGGTCAGCAATAAAAAGGATGAACACATGAGACACACAACGACATAGATGAATCTTTTTCCTTTCTTTTTTTTTTTTTTTTTTTTGAGACAGAGTCTTACTATGTCACCCTCAGTAGCATTCTGTGGCATCACAGCTCACAGTAACCTCAAACTCTTGGGCTTAAGCGATTCTCTTGCCTCAGCCTTCCAAGTACCTGGGACTACAGGCACCCACCACAACACCCAGCTATTTTTTGTTGCAGTTGTCATTGTTGTTTAGCTAGCCCGGGCTAGGTTCAAACCCACCAGTTGGTGTATGTGGCTGGCATCATAACCACTGTGCTATGGACGCTGAGCCAGAAGGAGTTAGTTTTGAGGACAGAGACCAAAGTTACTGGAGAGAAGAGCTCATTGACAAATAACTCTACTTTTTTTTTTTTTTTTTTGAAGGATTTGTATTTTTATTTATTTATTTATTTATTAATTTATTATTTTTTTTAATTAAATCATAGCTGCGTACATTGATATGATCATGGGGCATCATACACTAGCTTCACAGACCATTTGACACATTTGCATCATAATAGTTAACATAGCCTTCCTGGCATTTTCCCAGTTACCGTGCCAAGACATTTACATTTCACATTTACTAAGTTTCACATACACCCTTGTAAGATGCCCCGCAGGTGTAATTCCACCAGTACCCCTCCCTCCACCCTCCCTCCTCTCCCTTTCCCCCTTTCCCCTATTCTTAGGTTGTAACTGGGTTATAGCTTTCATGTGAAAGCCCTAAATTAGTTTCATAGCAAATAACTCTACTATCAGAATTCTTGCTGACAAACAACAGAAGTTTTTGGTTCACATAACTGAAAAATCTGAAGTTTTAAAAACAATGTTGTCCGTATTCTGTTGCTGTATTTCTTGGCATCATTTGCTTCTCTTAGTTTTGTTTTTGAGCAGGCTCATGGTGTATAAGATGGCCAGGCTGGTATGGTCTGATAGGTAGCAATCCCAAAGAAAAGAAAACAGCTAACACTCTATCTTGCAGGGCCCACCCACATCCACCCTTCAAATAGACTCTAATTGGCCTTGTTTGGGAGACAGGCCCACATGTGCTAGGGAAGGCAGAGTCATATTACTTGACAGCCCAAACCACATGGAAAAGGGAAGGTGGAACCATAAAAAGAAGGAATGCCCCTAGGACAGAAAAGAAGATAGATGTTTATTATAGACCTACAGGCTTAAGAGGGGATGGAATTCAAAGGACAAATGAAGAAATCACCCCCCTAGGCGATTTCTTCTTTCATAGTTCATTTTTTTCAACTTGACTAGGCTAAGGGATGCCCATAGAGCTGGTAAATCACACTTTCTGGGTGTGTCTGTGAGGGCGCTTCTGGAAGAGTTAGCACTTGAGTCATTAAACTGAGCAAAGAAGATCCATCCTCACCAACGCGGGTGGGCATTATCTTATCCTTTGAGAGCCCAAATAGAACAAAAAGGCAGAGGAAGAGTCTATTTTTTCTCTTGCCCTTCTTGAGCTGAGACATCCATCTTCTCCTGCTCTTGTACATCAGCTGCCCGGTTCTTGGGTCTTTGAACTTCAGAACTTATACCAGTGACACTCCACCCCAGATTCTCAGGCCTGGGTGTTGTATCATCAGCTCCCCTGGTTCTCAGGTCTTCGGACTCAGACTGAATTATATTTGGTTCTCCAGCTTGTGGACAGCAGATTGTAGGACTTCTCAGCTTCCATAATTATGTGAGCTAATTACCACAATAAATAAATAAATATATATATCAAAAGGAGATACATACATATATGTCCCATATGTATGTATCTCGGATTGATTCTGTTTCTCTGGAGAACCCTAACATACCTTCCTTTGAGACAGATGGGATGGATTATGGATGAAATAATAGAAAGGCTAGATGGTTTTTATTGGGGAGAGGGACCAGGAAAATGAATCATTCACACCTGTCAGTTTCTATTTTCTCTATCAAGTAAGAGATAAGGTTTTTCAGAGAGTGAATGGGGGGTAGATGTGGAGTACTTGAAAGAGTGGTGAAAGGTTTAGAAGGGGAGATTTGGTAGGGGGCATGTAGAGAAAAAATGATTACCAGAAATCACTGAAGTTAGAGATTTAACATTCTAACCATCAGTTAAGGCTCAGTTAAAATATGCTATCCATGAAATTATATCCTATTGAAAGGGCTCTCACACACCTCCAAGGTTCACAGCATTTGGGGCGACTCTTATAACCCTTATCATGTTTATACCGTAAAGTATCCTCCTAGCCACAGAAATCAGATTCCTGAGCATGGAAACAGACTGGATAGTAAGTCTAGGTTGGACTGATGGCTGGAGGTTCTTGAAGTTTGGAATCCAAGTAGTAAAGGCTGAGATTAGATGGATTTATTCTAAAATGTATCAAAGTCTGTTTAGCTCCTGGGTGGAAGTTGCAAAAGCTCCAACAGCCAGTTTGATTAGTGAGGATAATATAGGGGTGTGGGTGGGTGTGTATGTGTGTGACATGCATCTGTTAACTTGCCTGCTGTCTTGCTTTGTCTTAGGGTAGACCTCTTGTCTGACTAGTCTTCATGTTCCCACAGGCCCTAATGTGGTTCTTTCCATGTCACGGGTGATCAATATTTGTTGAATGAATAAGTAAAAACTTTCGTTTTTTCTTTCCCTGCTTTTCTTTGTTCCTACTAAACACTACGGTTCCATTAAGATAATTTAAGGTGAAGCCAAAAGAATAACTTTAAAGAACTGCTTTTGTAATTGGGACTGCTTCCAACTGCAATCATAATCACACACTTTTCATTTCCATTTTCTGCCCTCTTATCAGAGAAAACCTAAATCAATCTCAGGAGATGGATCCTGCCGCTTGTGTGAAATGTTCTGCCTTCTAGTCAAATGGACATCACAGGCTTTGTCCTCCATACGAATGAATTCATTTAAGCAGTCTACAGTTTCGATTTCTCATTACCTCTTGGGAGGATAGAGTTAGGGAATCTAAAGGTATCATTATTGTATGAACACTGCTGAATAAGGAATACCTGAATGGTAAACAACTGGCTGAACCACCTTAGCACATCTGAGATAAGGGAGCACATTGTTTATTGTACCTGAAAACTGTTTCCAATACAAGGATTTTACACGCCTTGTTTAAGAAGAACAATAATAACACGTAACCTTGAACACACTCAGCTGCTTGTTCTTCATTTGTAACTATATCCTTAGACACAGGCTGCATCTCTGTGACGCCAACAAAAAGATTAAACTACTCTGAGAATGGCTGAAACATCTTTGTTCCTGGATGTTTACACGTAAATCAAGCTGACATGAACACAGAGTTGGTGTTAATAAATATTCATTGAGGACTGGATGGGTAAAGAAACAGATTGCCCTGGGAGAAATTAATAAAAATGTTTTTTCCAGGAAGAGACCAAAAAAACAATGTCTTTAGACTCTACCTTTTTATAAGTACCTTAGAAATGTGTTCATAGACTCAGGAATTTGGAGAAAGAGAAGAAATACACACCTCGGATAATGGACTCAGGATAGAGGTCACGTCCATATTTCAATTCCAAACAACCATAAATGTTATTTGTCTTGCTAGAAGCACACAAGGAGGCAAGAATATTTGATTTAATTTCCATTTGTGCTGCTAGCTAGCTCTGTGGTCTTCGACCTGTCTTGCTAACCTGTTTCCCCATTCATAAAATGAGTGTATCTCACAGGGGGTTATGAGAATTAAATAGTATGTATAAACATGTGTAGGATTGAGCCTAGCATATTTATTTACTCATCAAATATTTATGTGCTAGGCATTTGGGATCAAAAAACAAAAAAGACAAATTCCAGCCCTTGAAAGCTATAGTGTAGTGGAAAAGATGTAGAAATGAATGAGTCCTGAGATAATTATGGGTGGTGTATTAAGGGTAGGAGGAAGAACATCTAAATCAGATTGGGGGTTGGGCACAGTGGCTCATACCAGTAAGACCAACACTGGAAAGGCGAGGCAGGAGGATGCTAGAGGCCAGGAATTCAGGACTAGCATGAGCAAAATAGTGAGACCCTGTCTATTAAAACAAAATTAGAAAAATTAGGGGCAGTGCCTGTGGCTCAAAGGAGTAGGGCGCCAGCCCCATATGCCGGAGGTGGTGGGTTCAAACCCAGCCTCGGCCAAAAACTGCAAAAACAAAACAAAACAAAAATGAAAATAGAAAAATTAGCTGGGTGTGGTGGTATGTGCCTGTAGGCTCAGGTACTCAGGAGGCTAAAGCAGGAGGATCTCTTGAACCCAGGAGTTTGAGGTTAATGTGATGCTTTTGTACTCACTCTAGTCTGGGCAACAGGGCGAGACCCTGTCTAAATAAATAAATAAATCAGATTAAGGAACCCAGGAAAACTTCCTTGGGGAGGCAGTGCTCAAGCTGAGATTTGAAGAAGTAAAAATTAGACAAAAATGGGAAGATCATTTCAGACTGAATGGACAGCTTGTACAAAGGCAGCTGAGCAAACAGCTGACTGTTTAAGGAACTAAAGGTAATTCAGTAGGACTGGACCAAAGATTGTATGTGGGGAGAGGCAAACAGAGGCCCGATCCTGAAGAACCCTGGGTGCTGTGCTAAAAGAAAGTGAACTTTACCACGGCAGGTGCAGGGCAACCACTGGAGAGTTTTGAGGAAGGGTAGGTCAAAATTAGGTTTATGTTTACAAAGAACAGCCTGGGCATAGGGTGGGGAAAGGATTGTAGTGGGCACACCCTGGAAGGCCCAGTTTGTGTCCCCTAGAGTAATGCACACTAGAAAATAAAATAAAGGTCTGAGCTAACATAATGCGCACAGGGGGGAGGAGATGGATCTGAGAGCCATTTAGGAGGTAGAACTAGGAGGGCAGGGGTAGCAGGCAGGGCATACAGGAAACGAAAGCATCTCAGATGATTCCCATCCAACTAGGTGGATGGCCTTGCCCTTCACTGACATGGAGAGCACAGAAGGAGCAGGTCTGGGCTGGGAGTGGGCTTGGAAAACATAATGCTTTCCACTTACGGCAGGGTTAGCTTTACTGTCTATCAGACGTCTGTGTAGAGATGACCAGGAGACAAGCATACGAACCTGGACTAGAAGTATGGATTAGAGAGAGTGACCAAGACTGCTAGTTGTCCCCCAATAGTTATTGCTTCTTATTCTATCTTAATAGAATCCTCCTCTCCCTCCTGTTTTATTCTGGCTGGGTGTAATACATGGCCACCTGAATAAAAACTACATTTCCCAGCTTCACTTTGCAACTAACTGTGGTCATATGACTAAGACACACGGTCTACACAAGGAAATGAAAGTGGGCATGACATGTAAGAAGTTCCACAAACCTTCCTCAAGATTCAGCCCACATGGGGCAGTGCCTGTGGCTCAGTGGGTGGGGCCCCATATACCGAGGGTTGTGGGTTTGAGCCCAGCCCCAACCAAACTGCAACAACAACAACAACAAAAAAAATAGCTGGGCATTGTGGCGGTGCCTGTAGTCTCAGTTACTCAGGAGGCTGAGGCAAGACAATCACCTAAGTCCAGGAGTTGGAGGTTGCTGTGAGCTGTAAGCCACCGCACTCTACCCAGGGTGACAAAGTGAAATGCTGTCTCAAAAAAAAAAAAAAAAAAAAGATTCAGCCCACATGTGCACCCCTACTTTTGCATCTGTTCCTTCCTTTATTTTTCTGCCTGGAAAATAAATGCTGCCATCTTGGACAATAAGGTTGAGATCACTTAAAAAAGAAGAGAGAAGGCTCCGGGTCAGGACCATCACTTTGTACTACTCCAGAAGGAGCCATTCATGCTTCCCATGTGAATAACACTTCCTGGAACTGATCAGCACTCAGCCTTTGAGGCCATAAATGGAGACCTAGAGATGGGATCTTTGACCTCATTTACTCAAACCTTATGTGAGACAGAAAAAAGTCCCAAACTTGGCTTTGTTTAAGCTCTTCAACCATTAATAATTCTGTGTTCTCTCACTTGCAGCAAAGTCCAATCCTTAATCACCCAGGTCGTTACCAACCTATGGGCGGGAGTTGAAGCCACATGGAAAGATCTGGTCACCCGGGACCAGGTACAGAGTGAGAGGACAGAGGATGAAGACCGAGGCTGCAGGGCCGGCCCTGGAAGCACCACACACACACTTCCTCCAGCTGTTCTGAAAGGTTTCTTTCCCATGGATTCTTCTTTCCCTCCCTGCCTCTCAGATAGGAATGTCTTCTCTACTTGCCCAGCTGTTAAAACATCACCATTCCGTGAG
Organism: Loris lydekkerianus; assembly: GCA_963574355.1. Lineage (NCBI taxonomy): Eukaryota > Metazoa > Chordata > Mammalia > Primates > Lorisidae > Loris > Loris lydekkerianus. Next base: position 7,733 of record CAUYPK010040998.1, read on the forward strand.
AGCTTCCTTCCTCGACCTATAAAGAACCACAATTGGGTGTGGGTGAGAAAAGTGACAGCAATGATTTTAATGGCTTTCTTGAGATATCATTCATCCATATAATTTGCCTGTTTCAAGTGCACAATTCAGTGTTTTTCACCAATTTTCACTAGTTATTCAGCGATCACCACAATCTAATTTTAGAATATTTTTGTTCAAAAAAAAAAAAATGATGTTCAATGTCCAGTAGCAATACTCCCCATTCCACAGCAATAATTTCTAACTGTGTGATTGCTGGTTCTTTGTAAATTGGAAGTCAGCCAACTAGTGAAACCTACTGCCTTCAGTCTGGAAAAGCAGGGAATGGTAAAGCTGAGGAAACTGAGGTTGAGAGAGGTTACCTGCCCAAGGTGACACGGAGAGTGGAAGAACCAGGTACACTGGCCTTCCCTCCAATGCCCTTTCGCTTTTCTGAGTAATGCCACAGGCACTCTGTAAGTACTCTTTGAAAGGAAATGGTAGGGTACCATGGTAGAAAAATCATTTCTTTCTTTTTTAACTTTTTATTTAGAAATTATTTCAAACTTAACAAAAATATTGCAAAATGAACTCCCATATGCCCTTTACCCAGATTTCCCAATTGTTAACATTTCATCACATCGTTAACATTGTCTTTTATTCTTTCTGCATATTTTTATATATTATTGGCCCAATATGAGAGGAAGCTTCAGACATAATGTCCATTATCTCTTAACTCGTTAGTATTCATTTGCTAAAAGTAAAGACGTTCTCCCGTACAACTACAGCATAGATATTGATAAAATGTTACCACCTAATTCACAAATAACATTTAGATTTTACCATCTGTCCCAATAATATCCTTTATGGGTTCAAAATCCGATAGAGGATCATATGCTGTATTTAGTTATATCTTTTGGTCTCCTTTAATTTGGAACAATTCCTCAGGCTTTCCTTGTCCTGCATGTCTTTGACATTTTCAAAGAGTACATCCAGTTATTCTGTAGAATATTCCTCAATTTGGGTCTGTCTGATATTTCCTCATGATTAGCTTTAGGTCTGGCATTTTTGGCAGGAATATCACAGAGTAATGCTTTGTTCTTCTCAGTGTATCTGTACTGGGGTACATGATGTTGATTTGTCCCATTACCGGTGCTGTTAAATTTGGTCACTCAGCTAAGCTGGTGTCTGCCAAGTTTCTCTACAGTAAAGTTAATTAGTATGCATTCTGTATTTATTAATAAAGAGTTAAGTAGATTATTGGGAGATACCGTGAGATGATATAAATGTCCTGCTTCTCATCAAACTTTCATTCACTTCTTTTTGTGTCTATCCATAATAATTCTTGCCTAAATCAATTTTCATTATGATGGTTGCCAAATGGCAACACTCTAATCATTCTTTGTATGTGTATTAGTTGTCATTATACCACGAGACAGAGTTTTCTCTTTTTATTTTCATTTGTTCATATCACTCTGGACTCATGGTTTCCTGTATCATTTATACAGAATTGTAATATGTTATTCTTGATATTTATTTTGATTATTCTTTAAATTTCAGATTAATGTAAGGGTACAATTAGGCTACATTATTTGCATTTATTAGATAAAGTGAAAGCTGTAGTTGAGCCCTTCACCCAGGAGCTCTTACATTGTGCCCATTAAGTGAGAGTTTACCAACCCTTCTCCCTCCTCCCCTCTTCCCCTTTCCTCCTCCCTCTCCATCCCCCTGACTTCAGTTTAATTGTGTTTTTTTCTTGTGTGGGCATGTAGGTGTTCATCTGTTAGTTTCATATTAGTACTGAGTACATTGGATACCTGCTTTTCCATTCTTGTGATACTTTACTAAGGAGAATGTTCTTCAGTCCCATCCAGGTAAATACAAAAGATGTAAAGTCTCAGTTTGGCCCGTGGAAGCACCTCCCAGCTGGCCCCTGTGTCCTTTTCATTCCCGAGCATTACCTTACTATCTGATACAACAAGCCACTCCAAGTTGTTCTTGTACATTCCTTGCCCCAGGCTTGTACTTTAGCTTCTTGTGGCTGCTGTAACAAATTACCATAGATTTGGTGGTTTAGAACAACAGATATTTATTCTCTCACAAAGTCAAGAGGCCAGGAGTCTAAATAGTCAGGAGTCCAAATCAAGTATCACTGGGCTGAAATTAGTATCAGAAGGACCACACTCCCTCCAGAGGTTCTAGGGGAGAATCTGTTCCTCGCTTCTCCCAGCTTGGGGTGAATACGGCTTTCCTTGACTGTGGCCGAATCACTGCCTCCATGGCCACACTGTCTCCTCTTCTGTCTGTAATCTCCTTCTGTCTCTCTCTTATAGGGACACTTTAATAGCATTTAGGGCGCACCAGGGCCCTAATAATCAAGGATGATTTCCTCATTTTAAAATCCCTAATTTAATCACATTTGCAAAGCTCTTTTTTCCAAATTAGATAACATTTACAGGTTCCAGGAACTAGGATGTGGGTATCTTTGAGTGGGCCAGGATTAAGTCTACCATGTCCTGGAATCAGCTATCTCTTGAAGGAGCCCTATTTCCTTTTAATAGAGAATGATATTTGGAAGCCAAGATGTGGCTGCTAGGTATGCTCATTGCTAGGTGTCAGGTAGAGAATATACATAGATGATAGACATGTATATGTGTATATCTATGTGTGTATATATTCTACACACATAATATACATAAATCTATGTTAATTATCTATCTATTTACATTAAAAACCAGGAGTTCACACCTATACTTTCAATTCTTTTTTTTTTTTTTTGAGACAGAGTCTCACTTTGTCCTTTGCCCTTGGTAAGAGTGCCATGGTGTCATCATAGCTCACAGCAACCTCAAACTCCTGGGCTTAAGTGATTCTCTTGCTTCAGCCTCCCAAGTAGCTGGGACTATAGATAACCCCCACAACGCCTGGCTATTTTTAGAGATGAGATCTCACTGTGGCTCACGCTGGTCTTGAACCTATGAGCTCAGACAATCCACCTGCCTCGGCATCCCAAGTGCTGGATTACATGTACTTTCAATTCTAATCCAACACCATAGGGTTTATTCAAGCTTGCCTCCTTTCTGTATTTGTGACTCAAATATAAATCTCTCCAGCCTTGAATACCTGGCTCCCATTATTCTCAGTATGTCTACTTATTTGCTCACTTACCCTGTAGTCAATCTCCTGACTGCAGCGGCTAACCCAGTAAGCTATGTTACTGCCAGCCACACTGGCTGTAGAGGGTGAATCCCATCAGCCTTAGGTAAGGGGAAGGGCAAATGGGACTTTTAATGCGATTTTATTAGAGAAGTAGAAATATCAGTATTGAGCATAAACCTCTCTTCCACTGAGCTCAAAGCACCTTCATTTATGAGCTCCCATTTGCTATGCTCAGAGAGATGTCCTCAAGTCCCAGCAATGAGAGAATGACTTTTATAATCTAACATCCTCAAGAGCTTCCACCTTACAGGCTTCAAGATGACAGTGAAAGGTTCAGAAGTTCTCCACACAGCTTACATATTCACATTTCATGCTGCATTTTCTTGTTCTTTAAAAAAATGTGAATTGCCAGACATGTTAAATCTTAAATTGCTTGTACACAATTTTTTCAGTTGAATGAACACTTTTATGCTTACAACCCCTAGAAGACCCTAGGGGGATCAATTTTAAAATTTACGCAGAGACAATAACAGATGATTTCACCCCCTGGATAACTCCCTTTCTGATGTTGTTAATAGGAGGAAGGGTGGAGTTCAGCAGAGCCATTAAAATTATGCTAGACAAACACTGGATTTATATTTCTATTGTGTAATATCATTGTCTAACACCTATTTTTTCTATGGGGAAGTAGAGACAAGGTGGGAGGTGGGGGTGGGGCAGCAAACAGAGAGAAATCAGAATGCATTTGAGTGACTCTTCTGAACAAAGTTCCCCTTGCTCTCTGGATGAAAAAATCTGCTCTTTGCTCTCTACAGGGGGAGAAAAGCGGGGGTGGGGATATCTATCTTAGTTGTTGCAATCCCTGGGCTGCTTAAGCATTAATAACATTCCAAAAATGCAACAGACTTTGTTTTTGCTTATCGAGTATGCCAGGCATCTGGGGTGAGATGGGGAAAATGGAAACCTGAAAGCCTCTGAAACTGTGGAATAATCACGGTAGCTTTGGGTAGCAGGGCTGGGGTCTAATTTTCCTGTGTCAATTACAAAGATTCAGAAATCAAAGGGGGAAAATGTTTAAAAGAAAAACAAATCTTTGGTTCCTACACATCACTGTTCAAAAAAGGAAGGCTTAGAAATCAAAGGTAGAAAACATTTAAAAGGAAAAAAAAAATCTGTTTATTACAAAACCACTGTTCAAAAAAGGAAGACATGTATCTGGACATAGAAGAAATGGCAAGCCAGAATTACAAGAATTAATCCTTTTTTACAGGCTCCATACATGTGGTGGAAACATAAAACAGAAAGAATTTCTTTTTTAATGCCAAACAACTTACTTACACGTTCAAAGGAGTTGAATCCACTTCAAAGTGGCCACCCAGTGAGCCCATGCCCAATTCCAAGGACAGTGTGGTCATTCAGAGCATTTTGGAAACATCATTTGGAGTTAACTTCAGAGCCACTTAATGAACTACATAAAATTTTAGACTGGTGACTGTAGTAGCAAAAATCCCCCCACCCCCCCTCGACCAAAACCACAATTGCCAACCACCTATTATTCACTTCTATTCTCCTAATTTGACTATAAAGGACTTGGAATTTTAAAAAAGAATCATTTTCAAAGATATTTGAATACGATTCAGAAAGACATGTCCTTAGTGATTGTTATGTTGTTTTTTTTTTTTTTTTTGAGACAGAGTCTTATTATGTCGCCCTCGGTAAAATGCTGTGACATCACAGCTCACAGCAACCTCAAACTCTTGGGCTTAAGCAAGTCTCTTGCCTCAGCCTCCTGAGTAGCTGGGACTACAGGTGCCTATCACAATGCCTGGCTATTTCTGGGTTGCAGTTGTCATTGTTTTTTAGCAGGCCCAGGCCAGGCTTGAACCCGCCAGGCTTGGTGTGTGATAGTTATGTTCTTGAAAATACAACTTCTTGGACTTTCTGGGATGTGCAGGCACTTTATATTCATTTTCCTTACTTTTTTCTTTCTCGTTTTACCAATGAGGAAATGGAGGCTCAGGAAAAAATTCAACAACTAAGACAAGGAAGCACCAGCTAAAAGTGACAAAACTTGATTTGCAGCCAAATCACTGCCTCCTAAGTACATGCTCTTTTCCCTGGGCTGCAATAAATGAGCACCCCACAATCTTTTTGAGCAGTGGCATTGGTCTTAGAAACATATCTTGGCCTCCCTAAAATGGCCATTTCAAAGGCACAATGCTAATTTGGTTGCACACATTCTTGTTTTATTTGTTTAAAGTCTGTCTCATTATTTCATTGGTAACAGCTCCTATTTTATTTCGCATAGAAAACGTTTAGTACCGAACATGCTAATGGAAAGTTACCCTCGAGTGAATGCAGTAAATGTGAATATTACCATTTGGAACAGTGATTCTCTGGATGGAACTGGAGGTGGGGGTGGTGCTTGTGCCCGCCCACACCAGTCTCAGGGGAGCCAGCTTGAGGGGTGGGTTGGGAAACAAAGCAATACTTTCTTCTCGTGCTTTTGTGTTCCCTGATATTTAATTGATTTTGAATTTCAGAAAATGAAAGTTTACCAAAGGGCATGGGTTTTAAAGTTTGTAAAATATCCTACATAAGAAGGCATCATCTGTTTCAGTGGTATGCATACCTTTGCTTTAGTTCAAGAAAGCATTGACATGTAAGGGAGAGAGGTACTGAAGAAGAAAGAAAACACATCGCTCAATGCTCATTGTTTAATAATTCAAGGCAAACTCTCCTTATTATGCCTCTAAAAAATCATTATTGTTCTGAGAAGAGAGCAAGACAGAGCAGCAGCCGCCTCTGGGCACAGAAGAGGCAGCTAGGAAGCTCCAGGAGCTGCAGACATTCAAACCTGCTCTCTCTTCCTGACGGCTACCCTGGTGGTGAGATGCAAATACTCCTGAGCTTCTGTTCGATAGACAGTTGTGGATGGTGCGGGATTCTTTCGGAATAGATTTGTAGCTGCTGTGTAAACAGTTGGGTTTAAGAAGTAGCTCCATTTGCACTAACCTATTGTTTGATTAAAGAATTTGATTGCAGCCTCCCGCCTCAAAAAGGTCCAGAGGTTGATTGCTAGCTGGCTGAAGTGCTACATTTAAAAAACACTGTGTATTCAAGCACTCTGTTCTCACCCTCACTCTGTTTCAGTATTTCCATCCCAGTTTTCCTCCACATTCTTATTATTTTCAATTATTTAAGACTAGGTGGTGATATTCATAGGCTTCAGGAGCCATATCTGTTTTATTCACCAGTGTACACGCTGCACAGTAGCTGGCAGATGGGAGGTGCTCAACAAATGAATAATCCAAAAGCTCTTGCTGTATCCTGGTCAGGGGCTGCACTAGTCATTGTCCAGAGCTCATCCCAGTTCATTGGGTGGAATTCTAAAGGAAGCAGGAGTGTCCATTTTCAGTGATGCGTGGACAGGGTGCCACTGCCAGGCCCTTTTTTATTACCAGTTGTAAACCAAACCACTGCTTACCCCTTTCAGCTGCCTGTCAGAGGTATCCTCCCCAGATTGCTGGAAAGAAATCAACACTAAAGGATCCACCAATCCCTGCTCTGGACATGCGAAATCTGGATTTTCCCTATGGCTAAATGTCTGGGGCTTGGTCTCCTAGAGTAGAAGTCCAGAAGAGATGGAACCCTAGACAACAGCATTGGTATAGCCCGTGGAGACAGTCCTCCAAAAGGATGCTCAGTCTGAGCCGAGAGGCCAGCCACTGGATGGGCCTGAGCACAGGAGACCAGCTGCAAACTTGGAATTGATGTGTGGTGAGCAGAGAAGCAGAAAACCGGGAAAGACAAAGCTGAGGAGAGGTTGGAGCAGGAGGAGGGAGGCTCGCAGAGAGCCAGGAGTCAGCATGAGACAAGGTCCTGAAAGGACAAGGAACCCATCCAGGCAAATCCCATCCACATCACCATTCTGACCCAGGACATGTGCTGCAGTAATACGTCTGGACTCCACAATGTCCAAAACTACAGGGAGGGTATTTGAAGGAGAAGAATCAAACAAGTGAACTGAGGCTGCTGGGATCAGAGTGACAGCACAGGACAACAGTTCTCATCAGAACCTTAAAAGCATCAGGGAGATTTTGAAACCCATGGATGCCAGAGCTCATCCCTGGAAATATTGTTTTAATTGGTCTGGAGGGGGGCTTCATTGGGTTTGAAAGCTCCCCAGATGCTTCTGACGTGCAGGCTGGAGTGACAACCATTGGCCTAGGAGATCAAGCAAAGGTGAATGTCTAGTGGGGACAAGACAGTCCTTGTCCCATAGCTGAGGACTTTCAACTGCCAGGCCCACTCACCCTTGGCACAGGGATCTAGTCCCAGCCTATTCCTAGCACATAGAAACTTAAGAAAGCTGATTTCTGTAGTTCAGGTAACTGGGCCAATTAGGACAGATGTCTCCATCTTCTCCTTTTGGCAACCAGACTATGCCCAAAATCAGTTGAAGCCGCCTTACGTCATAAACAAGATGATGCAATTAGGATTTAATACAGTGGTTTAACTTCAGACTAGGGTTGTTAGTATCAAATAAAAATGCAGGATTGCACAGTTAAATTTTAATTTCAGATAAACAACAGTAATTTTTTAGTATGCCTTATAAAATCTTTAGGGCATACTTATACTAAAAAAAGTATTTGCTTATCTGAAATTCCAATTTATCAGGGCATTTTATCTGACAGTCCTACTTTAGATTCAAATGCTATGCTTGAATTTAAGAGCATGGCTAGCTTTTTACAATAAAATTGAAAGGGGTGAGTTAGTAGGTCTGAATTGGGTGGCTGTATGTCTTGATTCTCCAGAAATGTCCACATTTACACCTGTTTTCCCAACATAACCATGAGTGCCCCCTTTCAATCTCAAAAGTGTCTATTTTGAATGATAAATTACATGGTCATCCCATTCATGGTGACCTAGACTGTGAACATTTGTCTATACTTAGCGAGACAAGGACTATTCTACTTGGTTATTCCTATGAAAGAGACTATCTCTGGCTCTCTTTCTGGAAGCCTGAGGTAACAGAACACAAACTCCATCCAGGTTGTTACTGTTAACCTTGCTGACTCACTTTTGCCCTTCTCTGACTGGACCCACACTGTCCAGGGGCCTGCAGGAGGCCGGGATAGCAAGGCCCCCCTCTCTGTTTGTGCATGGCCTGCAGCCTGCTGGGAGTGGCAAGAGCTCTAAACCTTTACTGTTTTGGCCTGGGAAACCCCTCTTCCTTGCCACCAGGGAGGAAGCCTTAAAGCCACATTTGTGTTTACCTGCCACTGACTAGAGTCTTTCATCTGCCTATTAAAGGATCACTTGACTAGGGGAAAAAGAATATGATCTCAATTCCATCCTTGGAACTAGAAAATTAGTCTTTAACCAGATGGACACGGTCAGCACAAATGGACTCTGCTCTTTGTTCCATTCTCCCTCTGTCCCCCTCTAACAGTAGTGGACTGCCTATATACCACACCTGTGGCTGCTCCGCTCCGAGAAAATCTCTGCTGAACTGTGGCCCTGGTTCAGATATTTGTCCAGCCTGCCTCCCTGTGCATGCCCATTCATAACTGAATAGCATGTATCCCGGAGCTCCTTGGCATAATTCTCAGCACCTGGTATCACCCTCAGGTTTGCCTCCTGGCTTTAGTCACCAGACTTTCTTCTCTGGACCCACCAGCCACCTGATGGTGGGTTCATTACATTCAAATGAACTTATCAAACTTGCCCCTTCCTCTGCCATTCTTTTAGTCTCTTTTGTTTAGCTTAACACATTTAGAGATTGCTTTGGTATGATCCTTTTCAGGGAAACCTAGCAAACGAATCCTCTTCCTCCCACCTTCCACACCTTTTCTCTTCCAGTCTTATCCTTATAGGGGAAGCTATTGACACAGGGTCCCTGACAGCAACAGGAGGAAACAGAACACGTTCTCCTAAGTTCCCATCTGTATGTGGAAGGAAGCAGTAGAGGTAAGTCTCATACTACTACCTAACATCACAATTAAGAAATTTTGAGAATTTTCATCATAAATGTCAAATTCAAGATGATCTAATGTTGATCTTAAGAATATCATCTACGAAATTATCAAAATGAAAGCACTAACATATTTCATAAGCAGTAAGCTTTCAGCTGGCTGTTGATTCCATTTATGAAATTTGAATCTGAATAAATACCCATAGAACTAGAGAGAAGTACATTCTCTACAATCCTCCGCATTCATTTAAAATTTAGCCTTGGTTACAATGGCAGTTGGGAGAGACATTATGACTTGGGTTTGGGCCACCACACATTTTTCTCCTTGGAGAATAGCTTTCATTCAGGGCCTATTTGTTCACTTTGAGGTAGAATGGAAAGTCCTCTACATTTCCAGGAAAAATAAGTACAGGGTCTGTGTGGCAGTTGTAAAACGTGGATGTACATTCCTCTACATTCACCTACTGAGAGGTTGAGTCTTTATCCCTTTTACTTGAATACGGGCAGGATGGACAGCAAAGTATGGTGAAAATAACTGTGTGATATAAAAATTTTTTTTCTTTTTTTGGGAGACAGTTTGGAAGGCAATGATATGATCATAGCTACTGTAATCTCAAACTCTTGGGCTCAAGGGGTTACCTGTCGCAGCCTCCTGAGTAGCTCTGACTACAGGTACATGCCACCATGCCCAGCTAATTTTTAAATTTTTTCTATGCTCCCCAGGCTGTTCTTGAACTCCTGGCCTCAAATGATTCTCCCACTCAGCCTCTAATGGTGTGAGCCACCATGCGTGGTCCCACCTTTGAGGATGGTTGGGACTAGGTGAATCAAGAGAGGATCCTAGGGTGCAAAATATAAGGAGGCACTCACCATAAAGGTGAGTATTAATGTGTGATACAGAAATCTTCAAAATCTTTGTGCTTTGTATCCATGTTCACATTCATCCACACGCATTTGCCTTAGACCTCTTTGTCCCTTATCATTCGATCCTTTTTCTTCTAAGCCTCTGCCTGGGAATCTGTTTATGTTCTTACCTGGAACCACTTCTCCTTTCATACAAACTGGATGACCAGGTGCTGCTTCCAATCATTAGGAAAATCTTCCCTTTAAACTATCTTTCAAGGCCAATTCTTAAAACCAGGAGCTGTGTTTTCTTTTTATTAATAAGGGACACAAAATACAGCAATTTCTTTTACTTTGATTTCACTGATTTGTCTCTACTCTGGTTTTGACTCCTCTGTGTGGAAAGGGTTGAATGTAATGAACCCACCTTCAGGTGACTGGTGGGTCCCGCCACAAACTAGATTGTTCCCTGCTGTTGGCAATTGAGGCACTTGGCAGGGCAGCAGCCATATCAACCCTGGTAAGAAGTTCTTATATTAATAGTTGAGCCCATGAGTAGCTTCTCTGTTGCCACAACTACCTTGGGCCTGGACTCATTAAGCATCGGAGTGTCTGAGAGCCATAGAATGGATCACCTATCACTTTGACTTTTGATAACCTTCTCTGCAGTGAGCATACACAGGGAAACAAATTTCCTCATACTTTGGGGCTGCTTCAAAGTGTCTGTCCTCATACCATTTTCCAGTCCTCCTGTCACCAATCTACCCATACTGTTCTTTCCAATTCTCTGACCATCCATCCATTATCTATCAATTAATTCCCATTTTCTGTCCTGACAGGGTGGATAACCAAATGTACTTCTCTCAATTTTGCTGACTAAGGCCATCTTGTATGCACCTGATTTGGGCTGTAATGTTGCAGCACTCCACTCCTGGTTGGTGTAGGCATGCTCCATAGAACCATTTGAAAACTAAATCAAATGGTTTTTTTTGTCCCTCAGTCAGTTGAGTACAAGGAACTCTCATGATGCCACAAGGTTTACACTGAGAAAAGAAGACCATGGCACAGGCCTGGAGGCTGTATGAACCTGAGGTGCTCGTGTAACTTACTCTTGTCTTTACAATCTTCTTGAGTCCTGCTTTTTATGCATTATTTTCACATGATGATAGATTGCTGCTGAGCCTATACTTAACTCAGAACTTTTGCTAAACCAGCTACCACTAAATTCATGATGGGCAGCTCAGTTCGCATCGTCACTTGCGGTCTCTAGCAGGGCCCAGTACTAAGCAGGGAAAGAGTGGAAAGAGAATTAGTACCTGAAGAAAAGTGCACAGCTTTGTGCCCAAATCCTGGGAGTTTATATTGTGATCCTCCCATTGGAATGTGCCCAAGGCAAGCATCCCTATTTGCCATGGGCACTTGAATGTCCCTGGATCTGTCAGGTCACATGACCAGGCACTGCTATTGAAACTTCTCTTGTTTTGGGCTCTTAATATGGTTTGGATGTTTGGCCCCTTCAAATCTCATGTTGAAATTTGATTCCCTGTGTTGAACGTGGGGGCCAGAAGAAGGTGTTTAGGTCACGGGGTGGGGTGGGGATGGGGTAGTGAATGGTGGGGTGGGGATGGGGTAGTGAATGTGCTGCCCTCCCTGTGATAATGAGTGAGTTCTTTGTTAGTTCACAGGGGAGCTGGTTGTTTGAAAGAGATTGGCTCAACTCATCTCCCTTGTTTTGCTCCTTCTCCTGCCATGTGATGGGACTGCTCCGTCTTGCCTTTGGTTGGAAGCTCCCTAGAGCCCTCACGAGAAGCAGATGATGGTGCCATGCCTCTTGTACAGCCTGCAGAACCATGAGGCTAATAAGCCTCTTTTCTTGATAAATTACCACCTCAGGTATTTTTTTTTTTTTCAATTTGAAGAGGGAGGAGGTGAAAAAAGGGGGAGGAAGCAGGGAATAGAGGGGGAGGGAGAGGGAAGCAAAAAGGGAGGAGAAAGGGGGAGGATTAGAGCAGAAGAGAGAGATGAGGGGGGCTGCGGGTAGAGAATGAGCTGGGGCTCAGTCTCAGGTATTTATTCACAGCAGCACAAAACAGAATAACAGCTCTATTCAAAACTAGCAGCTTTGGGTTATTCAGTAAATGCCTGGCAGTAGTGCACCAAAATTGGTGTATCTTGCCTCTAAAATCCAAAGACCCCCCTGAGTTTTCATGAGGTTTATTCCTACTCTACAACATGCATGTGTCCAGCTAAGGCATCTATGGTACTTTCTAACTTCTGCTCTTTAGGTCCAATTATGTTGGCAATTAATGGAGCATCATAATACTATGTGGAATGGTGAAACCTTCAGCCTGGGTTATGCAAAAAGCAAGAGTTGATAAAACCCAGAGGCAAATCCTTGCCAAGTGAAAGCAAACTGCTGCTGGTGGGTCTTGTGAATTGATTGAGAGAGAGAGAGAGAAAGAGCACTCACCAGATCAATATCTGTATATTAGGAACAAGGATCTGAGTGGATTTGCTCCAACATGTACACCAAATTGGAAAAAACAGCTGTAAACAAACACCCAATTGATTTATGATGATCTATAGTCATTCTACAAAACTGATCTACCTTCTGCACAGTCCAAACAGGTGACTTAAATGGGGATATGACAATAATCACTGCTTTGGGATTTTTCAAGTCTTTGACGGTGTCACTAAAGCTGGCAGTTCACCCCAAGGATACAGTTTAGATTTTGATTTACTATTCTGATCAGGAGGGGATGCTCTAAGATACTGTACTGAACTGTTTCTACCATAATAACCACAATTCCCCTATGGGTCAGGGAGCTATGTGGATGTTATGTCAAAGTTGCCTTGCGTGTCTTTTTCAGTTATACATTCTGAAACTTGGGAAATAACCAGACAGTGGATCCATGGACCAGCCAAAATGTTATTTATTACCTGACCTCCATAAGTCCCCCTGGTGGGTTTTTGGGTCCTCAGAGATGAGCATCAAGTTAGAGCCTTGGGTTGCCGTAACAAATTGCCACAAACTTAGTGGCTTTAAACAACATAAATGTATATTCTTATAGTTCTGGAGGCCAAAAGTCCAAAATTAAGGTGTTGGCAGAGATACTTTCCCTCTAAAGGCTGAAGGAGAGGATACTTCCAACTTCTGTTAGCTCCTGGCAGCTCTTGGCACCTCCTGGCATTCCTTGGCTTATGGCTGTATAACTCTAAACTCTGCCTCCATCTTTGCATGGCCTTCTTCCCTTCTATAAGTCTGTCTCTTATAAGGACGTTTTTATTGGATTTGAGTCCTAACTCTCATCCAGTTTGCTTTCATCTTGATCCTTACCTTATAATTACATATGAAAAGACCAATTTCCAAATAGGTCACATTCTGAGGTTCCAAGTGAACATGAATTTAGGGGAACATTATTTAAGGTACTACCAGACCGGTCTCTTATAATTCCAGTAAAGTATGGGTGGGTTTTTTTCCCCCCTTTTTTCTTATATACAAGCAGTCAAGTAAGTGAATGTAGAGCCTTTGTGGAAGGAATCTTCTTGTAGGAAGATTGACAGCATCTGTTTGTTACAATGCTAAAAGACCTTGAAAGGAATTAAATAGAAAAAAAAGCTAATGTAAAGTTGCATAATTTCTCAATATACTAAATAGCGGTCATGTAACTAGCTGCTTCGGTTCATAATGGATGTACTCACACAAAAAAAGTAGAAGTAGAGTGTAACAACTAAAACAATTACAACAAAAGAATAGAGAAATAAAAAACAAGGCAATAGCACATTGTCCACCAGCATCTATCATACTCTCTTACCCTGAGCTCCTAATTATTTTTTCCTTGATTCTGATCAAAATCTGGATTAAGGAGTGTGCCAGCTGGGTAGATACCCAAGGCACCAATTAGTTAGCAGGCAGTAAAACATCAACAGAACATATTGGCTATCTGGTGACAGTTTATGCAGGTCTCTACAACAGACGTTTTAGATAACTGGCTAAAATGCAATTTAGTCATATTTCCATCAAACTAGATAGTAATCTGAAATTGAAATTTAAAAATATTCCTCTCCCGCTAAAAAAATATTGAATGAATATCTAAAGAGTATTGGTTTGAAGAGGGGCTGAATTACTGGACTTCTTGGTCTGTCGTGGTCTAGTTTTGCCCATCTGTCCTTGTCCATATTAAGGCTTTCAACTGGCGTTCTCGGTGTCTCGGCTATTATCAAATTCCTCTGAGTCAATCTCTTTTCCATTGTGTGTCCTGGTAAACACTTATGGGCTATTTAAAGTGACAGGCCCTAAAACGTGGAATTGGCTGAGTTGAGTTTGCTAGTGCCTCCTTCTTCTTCTAGGGGGAGGATGACAACCTTTTCAGAAAGTAGCAAAGCAACTGGTTAAATTGCTGGTTTAAATTCCCAGCGTCTCAAGGGACCCAGGCAGTATGCTTACTAAAGCTAGAGATTTAGAACACTTTGTAAAAAGATATCAGGTAGGATTTTGGATATGTGGGCTGCTTCTTGAAGTTTTCAATTATATCTCAGAAGAAACAAACTTCTTTTTTAGCTGGCTTATCTGAAGACAGAAGGAAAAAAAATAGCTTTGTTAAAGATAAGTCCTTTCTATTTGGCTAAAAAATCATGCACCCTGCATAATTGCCATAAATGAATTTTCTAGTCCAATCTAAAGTTAGCATGATCAAAGTCGGGGGTGCTAGACACAGAAGAACCATACAACAAAGGCCTAGGTAGAGCCAGAGTAATGGAAAAGACATGGCCCCCAAGGCCCTACTGAATAGACATGGACAACTATGTATCATAGTGCCCAGACTGCGTTTATTTTTTATTTTATTTATTTATTTAGTTTTTGAGACAGAGTCTCACTTTGTTGCCCCTGGTAGAGTGCCATGGTGTCACAGCTCACAGCAACCTCAAACTCTTAGACTCAAGTGATTCTCTTGTCTCAGCCTCCCAGGTAGCCGGGACTACAGGCACCTGCCACAATGCCCGGCTATTTTTAGAGATGGGTGTCTTGCTCTGGCTCAAGTTGGTCTGGAACCTGTGAGCTCAGGACAATCCACCTGTCTCAGCCTCCCAGAGTGCTAGGATCACAGGTGTGAAGCACCACACTCAACCCCCAGACTTTTTTAAAATACGATATGGAGCAGTGATGTAGCAAGGGCAAGGGTAGTTCTCCTTAGGTGGAGACAATAAAAGAGTGTGTGGTCTGTGGGAGATTTTAAACCTTAATAAAAGGCTATACTATTTCAGAATCATCTGTTTCTGGTGTAGTTCACATCTTCAATCCTGAAGAACTATATTTTCCTGTCTTTAAAAAGTAGTGTTTGAAATTAAGTAGAATAATACACTCATTGTAAAAGTCAAAGAAAGAGAACTTGAGTTACATCAATTATGTCATTATATGTGACATTTTGGAGTGTTCATTCATGATTAAAATTGAAAAACAAAAATAAAAAAAAAAAATAAAAATAAAATTGAAAAACAGTGGAACAGAGAAGGAACCACAAGATGTAATTTTATTGTTTATAAGTAAAAATTTTAGTTCATATATGAAATATTTTACTGATTTTGAATATCTTTAAAATTGAAATTTATTTTCCTTTCTTGATCGTTAATTATTTTATTTTATTTATTTATTTATTTATTTTTTTTTTTTTTGAGACAGAGTCTCACTTTGTCACCCTCAGTAGAGTGCAGTAGTGTCACAGCTCACAGCAACCTCAAACTCTCAGGCTTAAGAGATTCTCTTGCATCAGCCTCCAAGTAGCTGGGACTACAGGCACCCAACACAGCACCTGGCTATTATTTTTGGTTGTAGTTATTGTGTGGTAGGCCTGGGCTGGATTCGAACCCAGCAGCTCTGGTGTAACATATGGCTGGCACCCTAGCCACTGAGCTACAGGCACCGAGCCAGATTGTTAATTATTTTAAAACCAAAGAATGAATCAAGAAAATGGAATATTACATTTGCATTATGATTAAGTAGTTGTCTTAATTAAGCTTTTGGTAAACATTTTAGTTTCATTAATATTAGTTTATTAGTTACTGGATAATTATATACATACAATATTATTATATCAGACTGTAACCACAGGATCAAAGTTCAAACTGCTAGGTATATATAAATACTGTTGTTTAAATATTGTGCCCTTTTCTTTTTTTAGTACTATAATATTTATTTTACTTTTTTAATTGGCATGACTACATATACAAGTTCAATAAATTTTTTTTCACCTTCTACATTTCTAAACTGACCATTATTATTATTTGTTTCATTTCATAAGTACTACCAAAAATAATTTCATTGTATGGAGGAAGGGAGTGTTTAAATGTAGTGGAACATCAAATGAATTGATGGTATGGAAGCTCAATGATAGGTACATGGGGAGTTATTATACTATTTTTTCTTCTTCTACATACCTTTCCCATAAGAATTTGTTTTAATACAGGGAACAAATACAAGATATCAAGGGCCTATATCTGGAGGAATTAGAAGGTCAGGATTATAAATGTAGCCAGCAGTGGGATGAACAGAGATTAGACCTGAGTGGATTCCTGGACAGGCATCATTTAACGTGCTTACTTATATATCCACTTCATGGTGAATGCAAAGGTAGGTACATTCAAAGGTTCCAGCATAGAGTAGACTCAAGGAAATTCTTACCGAGCAACACGAGTTTTAAATTAGCAAAAGCAGCTCTCAGATCTTTATTACCATTGTGCATTCCTTTGGGATTGTGAGGACCACAGGATGAAAGAATTTAGAATACACGATATATTGGTATTTTCCTTTGTGGGTTATATCCTAGAAGTTAATTAGGGTAAAGGAAATAGTGATAATTGAGGTCCATCAATAGCAGCAAGAACTAAAGTGCTCTAGTGGTAAATCATCTTCCTCTGGAGCCTGATTTAATTAATAAGATTCTTATAATCATACGAGTTATCAGATCGCAGAAAAGTAGAATTCCTGGATTTCTAAAATAAAGTACCAAGAGCTCAGAACTGCAGAGTCCACAGTAAAGGCCAAGCCAGCCCATGGCAGTGATTGCTGCTTCCTTGCTTCCTCTTCATGCAGCCACACCATGTGGAGTAATTTCCCGGAGCCTGCATTTATGGGACTGCTCGCTCAATTCAGGGTCTCCTGCTGAGATCTATAGAAGTGCAGTTGTTTTGTGTTTTGAGGAAACAAGCTATTTTCTAAATGGATTTCAATGTAATGCATTTCTGAGTGTTTTTTTTTTTTTTTTACTACATGATAATCTTTCCTCCACATTATCCCCAGTGATAGCACATTTACTAAAAGTGTAAGATGATGGTAGGAGAGGAGTAAAATCATACCACATCCCAGCAAACTCCTTAGAATTGAACGGCATGTATTTGTGTTCTAATTGGTAGCTGGCGAGCCCTTTGAAGATCTTGCTCTGACCATTATTTCTCTTTAGGGCAGAAGCTTCCAGATCTTTGCTTAAATCTTCCTCTGTATCTTTTTTTTCTCCTCTGTATCTCTTTATCTCTTCCCTCTCTTTCCTATTTTTCCCACCAGTTAGCTGTCTTGTATCAATCATATAATTTTAGAGGCTAAAGTTGCTTTAGAACTAATTAAATCCAACTATCAGATAAGGAAACAGAAGTCCTGTGAGATTTGGCCATTCGCCTGAGATATCTCAGTAAGGCCATGGCAGAGCTGGACCTAAAACTGAGATTTCACCTCCTAATGGAGGACTCTTGCACAAACTATGCTGTTGCCATGGTTCTGAAGCTCGCATGTCAGGCAGATGTGAGGTGCTTATGGATGGATGAATGCACAGCATCAAACAATAGCTCTCTCTTGATGAAAAGAAAACCTGGCTGATAATTGAAGGCTCTGAACCACAAGTGGTGAAAGAAGTAAAAGGCTTTGTAGACGGCCTGTTGGGGGCAGGGACAGGAGGAGTTGAGAGTGGGTGGACAGAGACTTGGGTGAGGCCCTGTGGCTCCTCTGTGTCCCAGTTGAATCTTGCGGGAAGCCCTTTGGTTGCATGACACCGTCGCAGGCACCCTGTGGATTTTACATCACCCAAAGCTATAAATGGTTTGCACAAGAAAAAGAAAAAAGAAAAAAGAAAAGAATTACAGGTCTCCCACAGCCCACAAAAATATGCTCCACCTAAAAAGAAGCCCATAATTTGGCTGTATCCAGCTGGGTTAAACAAAATTGGAGCCAAGGTTGCCCTGTCCTGTCCTGAGAGGTGGCCTCACATTAGCAGGAAAGAAAGAAATGTAAAATTGCTCACAATGGGCTGGATTTTCTTCACAGGGAAAGCTCTAATAGTTACACAGCAAGACCTTCAAGTCAGCCAGGTTAGGTCTACCAGCTACATTAAAATCACTTCTAAGCCATTATTTATAATTTTACAGCATCTCACATTTGCAAATTGCATAGCAATTAATTGAGGCAGTTTCTTATAACAAGTCTGAGTGGGAGGGTGAGGATTTTAACCCTTCTTTCACTAAGCCACAAAGAAATTGAGTCCAGTAATGTGCATTAACTGTAAAAATATCTGTGCAGTCTATTTATTTTGGCCATGGCCTAAGATCTGTGACTTGGCCCACATTAGGGTGACCAAATGTTTCAGTTTGCCTGGGACTGAGAGGCTTCTTCATTTGTCATGGGCAAACTGAGGCAGTTGCCCTCTGCCCTGTGCACCATGGTAAAACTTGGCCATTTCTATCTGCACATCACAAATGAATATGGTTCTATTTTTTGATCCTAATCTGTTTTCTTTTGCTATGTTTGTTTCAGAAGGTAGAGCCTGAAATGGTGTTTTGTTGCTTTCTCATATTAGAATCCCTTAAAAATAGTATTTACTGGCTGACTATTCATTGTTGCTCCATGATGACATAATTCAAATGGCTGCCACTGACCTCTGCAAGGCTTCTGTGTCTAAAAGGTGGCTTTTAGACAGTGACTTTATTTTGAGACAGTGAGTTAAAGAATGATACAAGCAAAAGAATTTGATTTTTTAAAAATTAAATAATCCAACTCAGATAGTACTCTCTGTCTCCCTAGAATACCTTGGCCAGAAGTCAGATTTTATATCTGAGACATTTGCTTTGACAGGAGAACATTTAAACTTATATAATTCAGATGACTACCAGGATAGATATAAAGAAACAATTTATCTCTGGCAAAGCAACTCCTTGAGTCAAAATCGTTTCCAAATAGAATCACGGACTATTTTATCACAGCCAAGAGGATATGAAAGGGCCATGCATGCCAACATTTTTATTAGTGGCATGTCATGAATTGGATAAACCTTTCATTAGCATTACAGGATTAAAAATCCAGAAGGGTGTAAGTGAGGCAGAACAACCACTGGCAGGGCCTAGTGCTGTGAGGCGCCAGGAATGATAGGTCAATGGCAAGTAGGATCCAAACACAGAGTGGCAACAGTGACAGCGGCATATTAGGCTTTATCTGCAGAATTCCGTTATTAAAACATTCCATGGCCCTTTGGAAGGAGACAGTGTGACCTATTTAAAGAAAGTTGAGAGGCTCAGTGCCCATAGCTCAGTGGTTAGGGCACTGGCCACATATACCAGGGCTGGCGGGTTCGAACCCAGCCTGGGCCTGCTAAACAACAATGATAACTATAACAAAAAATATCCGGGCATTGTGGTGGGCGCCTGTAGTCCCAACCAGTTGGGATGCTGAAGCAAAAGAATCACTTAAGCCCAAGAGTTTGAGGTTGCTGTGAGCTGTGACACTACAACACTTTACTGAGGGTGACATAATAAGGCTCTGTCTCAAAACAAAGGAAGGAAGGAAAGAAAGGAAGTTGAGGAAGCACAGAGGATGCAAAGAAGAAATCTCACAGATGCAGATCTGGTTTGAGGAGCAGGGCAGTTCAGACCAGGTGCCTTAGTGCCAGTGTCTGAAGGGTATTTTCAAGACTGAAGTAGAAATATGGTACCTGTTAAGTCCAACACAAGACTCCACATATAACTGGTAAAAATGGAAATTGGCCTTATTTCAGTGAAGTAGACCATATCCTCCAGTGAAAATAAAACGACACTCTTCCCCAACACCACCCCCAATAGCACTTAGTCAATTTGAAAGGTGTTAAATTCTTAACCCACCTGGGATCTCCATATTTCATGGTCTGTTCTGTTGAAAGGCCTAGAGTATTTCTTATGCCAAGTACATTCTGGTCCAAAGAATACCCTGCCGCTACCTCTGGATACCAGGCTGTTTCTGACAAAACTATTATTCTCTGAAGACTTCGGATGGAAATGGTAGGGATTAATCCCTTGAGAATGATATTTAAGTTACAGCCTATTCTATATGGCCAGAGGTGAGTTTGGGTCATCTTGTGTGGCACCTTTGTTCTGTTTTGCATGGCTTCTGCCTTCTGCAGGGGTAGTTGTGTGTAAGCACTGTTACACTGGGTAAATGGGTAATATATGTATTTTTGTCATCTGACAAAGCCACTTTGAGGGAAAACAAAACTGCTTTTCTCAATACTTACACTCACTACAGAACACTTCTGACACCAAATGTGTGGGATTCTCCCCCTACACCAAGAAATATCACTTCTCAGCAGATACCAACTGGGTGTCCCACAATTTAATTCAATGATAATACTCTCTACCTGGAAGCAGCTTCTGATCTCTCAAGTTAAGGGCTGGGTCCCAAGACTGCCCCCACTTCAGATGCCAGCTGCAAGTGGTGGGTCTCCAGCTTACCTGCCGGACTGGGCTGCAGATCAGAGGTTCCCACAACTTCAGGTTTGATCATTTGCTTTAACAGCTCACAGACCTCAGGAGAAGAGCTTACTTACTAGATTACCAGTTTATCACTAAGGGCATATTGAAGCATACAAATGAATAGTCGTTGGAGAGATACATAGGATGAGGTCTGGAAGGGTCTTGAGCATAGAAACTTCTGTTCCCATGGACAGATTGTGCCACCCTCCTGGCACCTGGATGCACTCTTGTTTACCAGCCTGAAAGCTCTCTGAACCCCATACTTCAAGAATTTTTATGGAGGCTTTAGCATGTAGGCATGATTGATTATTAACTCAGTCTCCAGCTCTTCTGCCCTCCTCGGAGGATGAGGAATTAGACCAAAAGTTCCAAGTGTCTTATCATCAGGGGCAGAGAGCAGAGTGCAGAGACCAGGCATATATTTTCTACATGTCACAGGAATGTTCTTCCTCAGGTGAAAGATGATACATCCTCACCATAGCAGGTCTAAACATTACTGTTTGAGGCCTGGCTTTGACAAACCATAAGAAGTTTCATTTTTCTGGAACCTTAACTGTGCTCTCATCAGCATGTGGGTCAGGCAGGAAGCCCCTCAGGATGGAGCCGCCCTGGCTGAGCATCAAGAGTGGGAACATACCTCAGAGCCAGGGCAGAGGTCCATCGCAGTAGGGTCTGAGTCAGCAAGGGCATTCTGCAGAGTAAACAAGCTCTGTTGGATTGTGCTGTGCCAGCTCTTGACAACCCTGATCAGCCTCTTGGGTCATCTGCCCACCTCTGAAGTATCAACAACTGTCAGAATGCTGGTGCATATTTCCTGGTGGAGCCAGAAGACGGGTGGGATACTGGGATGGATAGCCTCCCAGGATCCGAGGTGGTGATGAGGGATACATCCCCAAAGAAAAGTGGGAGTATGTGATCAGAAAAAAAGGGGAGCTGCCATTTCTGGACCAACTCCTCTTCCGGTATTCTCTCTCGCTGCCTACAGGACTCCGGTGTTTTTGCAAGACTCCTGTTTCTTGTAGCAAGTGAAAGATGAACAAAGAGATGATACATTTCTGCTTGTTCTGTCTCAAAGATTAACATTACTACAACCCATTTGGAATATCGCTCTATTGAACTTCTAGTGGGAGTATAACCTAGTTTTTCTTTCAAAATATGATTGACTCAGAAAATAATAGGATAGACTAAAATAGAAACTGCATTCCTTTATGCTACTGGAAATCAGGTGATTAATAGACAAGACATCTGAGGAAAATAGGCAAAGAAAACACACATAGAGGTGTCTCTTTCCAGGGGGCCAGGTATTGTCATTTTAAAGTAATGACTGTAACAGCCCAGAGTGGGAAAGGAAGAGGCCAATAGGGACGTAGGGTTCTCCCTCTCCCTCCCCTCCCACTCCCCCTCCCGAGCCCATTTCAGAAATTCACCAAGTAAGGCCAGGGTGGCACACAGGAATGTTGTTGGTTGCTAGGGATATGTTAAGCATCTGACCTTTCTTTTTTCTGTACAGGGCCTGGGAGTGAAGGGACATCTCTGACTCCCAAGTCATTAATGAAATATAGGTCCTCTCACACAGCCGCCTCTAGATTTCCTCAGTGTTTTCTGAGAGCAGGAGGGCTGCACATGCTCCGTCCACTTCTGTTTGTCCAGTAGTTTCAGGGAAACAGTTATCAGCAATGTTGTCAAGTGGGTAACTGAAGTTTGCCCTCACCCTGTCAGTGTCCAGGCCCTCAGCTGCCTTTGGTTTTCACCACCGGGGGTAGGAAGGGTGTGATCTTGGTGCTCTCCACGTTAGGGTGAGTGAGCTGCAGTCACTTAAGAATTTTAAGACTGTAAACTTAACTCTAGATGTGAAAAGAGAGATTTTGCCCCTCTTTAGATAGAATTTGAGGGGAAAAAAGAGAAGGAGGGGAAATATTTTAGGAGCAGAGACAGCCCTTCCCAAGCCTCCCACAGTCAGGGCTTGCCTGTTCCTGAAAAGCACTGTAATGAGATTCTTGTCATTTCAGGGCATGTGGACTCGAGGGAACATGGTAATTCTATTTTTTCTCCCTACAAGTTTTCTCTGTTTGCAGAGGAAAGACTAGCCAAAGACTGTTGGAAAGAGACTGGCACATTGCGAAGAGTGCTGGGGGCAGGACAGCCCGGCTGCCACCAGGCAAGCAGAAGTGGTTCCCTGTAGTTGGCGTCTGTTTGACAGCTCTCCTCTTTCCCAGTCCTCACCGAGTGCTGGGCTGCCTCACTTTACTAGACTCCAGACTCCAGAGATCCAGAATTCAGTCTCACCAAAACCTTACCACCGCCACCTCAGTATGTTCTCCTCTGGTCTGGGTTTCTAATGTCCCTCATTGCAGCCCTTGCCAGTAGCTCAGAGCCTCACAATCTTGAGTTCTCATTGCTAAAAGCTATTGGTCAGCATTTTTTTTTTTTTTTTTTTTTTGCATGAAGGCCAATGGAAGAAAGTAGAGAAAACATAAGAAACTGCCATATGCCCACCATATTGCCATATTGCCCATATTCAATAACTATCAAATTTTTGGCACATTTATTTGTTCTACCCCCTCTTTTGAAGTTGTTTTATATTTGCTGAGCTACCTTCGAGTAAATACCAGACATCTATTATTTCGTCTCTGAATCTCTCAAAATATTGACCTTTAAAAAAGAAAACATAACCATGATGCCATTATCACACCATTATCACAAAATTAACAGCAGTACTTTGGTATCACTGAATACCCAGTCTGTAATTAAGTTTCCCTGACTGTCTCCAAAGTATCTTTTTATAGTTGAATTGTATGAATTAGAACCCAAACAAGGTGCCCACATTACATTTGGTATCATTTAAGCACTTACAATTAATTCCCCCACCCCTGGGTAGTGTAGAGATAGAGTCTCACTTTATTGCCCTGGGTAGAGTGCCGTAGTATCACAGCTCACAGCAACCTCCAACTCCTGGGCTTAGGCGATACTCTCGCCTCAGCCTCCTTAGTAGCTAGGACTACAGGCGTCGGCCACAACACCCGGCTATTTTTTATTGCAGTTTTGAGCTAATTTAAAAAAATCAACCTAAATAGCACACAGTAATAATTATTTGATGAGGATGCTTGGCGGGGGTTTTGCTGTTGCTGTTGTTTTCCCTTGAAATGAGCCCTTGTGGGGTGGGGCATTAGGATATTGACATCTGAAGAGACAAATGGCTCTGGGTTTATCTGCAGACCAGAGACAAAAACAGTAATTATAGCTAGCACGTAGTCGGTGCAGAATCTGCGCCAGGCATTGTTCTAAGTGCCTCGTGTGTAATTATCTCATTTTAAAAAATAACTTCACTGGGAGATGTTGAGGTGATGGTGAAACAAAAGAAAAGTGCTGCCTGTTTTGATTAGGAAGAGGTTATCTAAATGGGTCACAGAGCATGTGCCTGCATCAGTGCAGGGAGCATTTAGTGGACGCTGAATATTCTGGGGGCTGACTGAACTGTCTCCTCTACCCCCAAATAGAAATAATGGAAAGGGAACGTTTTCGCTGTCACTAGGTCTCAGGAGGGGAGTGGAATATTGGTGACCCTTCCATTCTTCAGGTCTTCCCCATCCCCATCCTGTTATCTTAAGTCATATGAGCACAGTCCAAAAATGTCACGTCCCTGGCGGCAGCCTCTGTGATTCATCACTGGTGGTGGCGGCAGAAGGCTGCCTGGAATTACTTAGGCAGCTGAGGCTTTCTCAGGGCTCCTGTGAGTAAGTGGGATTATTATTCAGTGACTATAGTAATTTTGGTTTCTCATCCCTGAAATGGGAT
Organism: Loris lydekkerianus; assembly: GCA_963574355.1. Lineage (NCBI taxonomy): Eukaryota > Metazoa > Chordata > Mammalia > Primates > Lorisidae > Loris > Loris lydekkerianus. Next base: position 32,265 of record CAUYPK010040998.1, read on the forward strand.
CACGGGGCTGTTATGAAGACCGGAGGGCTGCGTGTTATTAAAGATTGCTTTCTCCTCTTAAAATGCTCCAAGGTATGACCTTGATAAAAATGGGGAGTAAATGGTAAAACCGAAGTTGCCGCGTAAGGACTCCAGGCAGAGGTACCATGGGAGATGGATGTAAGCACAGGGAAACGATAGAGCTTGAGATGAGTCAGGTTAAAGGGTTCACGGGGACCCTGGCCAAACAAAGTCGGGGCAGGCCAAGACTGGCGCTGAGAGAAGCTGGGCTGGACACTACAAAGTAAAGTTGAGCCAGTCTAAGCTTTGCTATCTGCTTAAATTAGAATCCCAGGTATAGAATCCCGGGGTATATATGTAAATAAGCTGACAAAATATGTCAAGAAGATATGCATAAAACTAGAATGGCACCAGCCTGCATAGACCAGTTAAAATTCCCTTCCACCTGGCTCCTGTTGGAGACCAGAGGACCCAACACCAAGGCAGGTCTACACCTACCTGAAACAAATTGCTCTCTTAATCCAGTGTTTTTCCCATAGACCCGCCATGTGGGGCCTTTCCCAGCCCACCTTCTCTTGTAAGTTCCGCACAGAGCTGACCATTGCCCTTGTGGCTAAGTGGGTGAACATGAGGGATGGGCTGTTTATCTTGGACGGTTTGGGGTTATCTTTATTAACTGAGAAATAAAACAAGGAGTCATTGTTCAGGAAAAATATTCGTGTGTAAGCTTCCACCACTTACTGCAGCTTTTGTTGCACATCTGTTTAAATCTTTGAGGGGAAAAAAATACATTTTTAAGATCCATAAAAGTCATTATCTTCTTTTCTGCCTTAGGAACACAAATCTATATAGAGATCCACAACCAATATAAATATGAGTTTAAATTGAACAGGCTTGCACACCTAATGACCCCCTTCAGTGTTAGAGATGCTTAATGATAGCTTGGTTTATGGAAACCCAGGTTCCAAACAGTCTCAGCTGGGAAACCCAAGTCTTTTTCTCTTGGAAATTTTCAATGATAGGTTTTCAAAGCAGCTGATAAAACAGTTAATTATGGGGAGGTGTTTGGCTCTTCAGTAACATGCACTTTCTCCTGGTCTATGATTGGACCTTCTTGTCATGGACTCTGAGCAGGGCCAGTGATGCTATTAGACATGTTCTCCCCTTTGGAGCAGAGCTTCCTTAAATTACTGCACAGGTAGAAATGTCGATAAAACGTGCAATGTCTAGCATGAGAGCACTCAGCGGGGCCATCCAGCTCCTCTTCTGCTCCCCTCCTTCTGGCTCATTTCACTCTAGCCATGTTGGCCTTCTATCAACCTGGCACAAGGTTGCTGCAAACCAACTAGACCTTTACTCTAACTCAAAGTGGCTCTCAAATTTTAGGGAACATCAGAATTCCCTGGAGGGGGAATTGCTGGGCCCACAGAGTCTCAGCTGGAACCTGAAAATGTATATTTCTAATTAGTTCCTGGGTTATGTTCATGATGCAGGTCTGGGTGGGAACCACACTTTGAGAACCACCAGCCTAGCTGTTCCTTCCGCCTGAAACTCTTTCTCCATAGATCTCCTTCATTCACTTCTTCACCTCCTTCAAGCTAGTGCCTTCTCAATGAAGGTCCAATCTGCTCTGTTTCGTGTGGCTGCCTGCTCCCTCACTCCTGCCCTTTTCAGTCACTCTACCCTGCTCTAATATTTTTTTTCATAGCACTCATTGTCTTCTAATGTTCTGTATAATTTATTAATGTATTGTATATATTGTCAGTCTCATCTACTGGCATATAAACTCCTCAATGTTTTAATGTTCACTGATGGATCCTCAGTACTTAGAACAATGCCTGGCACACAGTAGGTGTCTAATGAATATTTCCTGTATGAATTATTCAATACTTAATGCTCTATAAATCTCCAGGGCAAGAATCCTAATTTCTTCATAAGCTTCAAAAGAGATTTTTTCTGCCCATCTTCCTAATTTCATGCAATTCCTTTATATAAAATGCCTTCTCTTAATCACTTCATCTTAGGCTATTTATCCTTCTAGTCAGATCAGTCTCTCATACTTCTTTCTACTACAATGGCAGCTCAGCTATTTCTAACCACTTTCATTGGTTTCCTTAGTGTTATTTTGGCGTCCCTAGTCATATAGCATAGAGACAGTGTTCTGAATAAATGGCTAAATAGTAGGATCTCACTAAACGCATGTTGTGTGATTAAACATTTTCTTCACATCCTATGAAGAGTGTTTCATGAAACAACAGCTGGTACATTCATATTCATGTAAAAATCGACACTTTGCAAAGTCCTTTCACACTAAAATCTTTTAATCTTCAAAAGAAGTCTTTGGGCTAAGTAGGAAAGGCATTATTACGTTCATTTTACTTCTGGGGAAAGTGAATTTAGGTTAAATTTAGATAAAACAGCCACTTTATCAAGATTAAATGATAAAGTTGGGGACGTTTTTGGCGCAAAGCTGAAACTCAAAATAGGTTAGTTTCCCTTCTCTAAGAGACCTTAGAAAAGTCATTTTGATAAACCAAATTTATTGTGTTACTACAATATACCAAGAGCTTAAAAAATCTTAAGTTCTATGTCTCTAAAGCTTAAGATACCATGCTTTTTTTTTTTTTTTGTAGAGACAGAGTCTCACTTTACCGCCCTCGCTGGAGTGCCGTGAGGTCACAGGACTCACAGCAACCTCCAGCTCTTGGGCTTCCGCAATTCTCCTGCCTCAGCCTCCCGAGCAGCTGGGACTACAGGCGCCTGCCACAATCTCCTGCCTCAGCCTCCCGAGCAGCTGGGACTACAGGTGCCTGCCACAATGCCCGGCTATTTTTTTGTTGCAGTTCGGCCGGGGCTGGGTTTGAACCTGCCACCCTCGGTATCTGGGACTGGTGCCCTACTCACTGAGCCACAGGCACCACCCAAGATACCATGCTTTGAAGCACTGTTTATTCTTATTTACTGACAAAGTAACAGATGTGGAAAAGTTAAGTAACGTGCAAAGACACACAGATAGATGGATCCTCATTCCATCACTTGATGGATCAAGGGATGAAGTAAGGACTTGAACACGGCTCCAAAATCATGATTTTTTTTTTTTCTACTGCTATAGAGCACAAAGCCTCTTTGGTGGCCTGGAACTCATCTCTTTTGACTCAGAGTCCAGGGCTTGTCTGTGTATTGTTATACCGCCCCTGTGCTAATCACCTGAAAAACGTCAATATGAACTCAATGGTTTAGCTATGGGGCAGAGACTCTTAATAACCCCTGCTTGATATTTTTTCCCTTTGGCTTTTATGTACACAGAATCATAAAAAGCTGAAAAAAGACATCAGACGTCATTGGTCCTTCACTGTTGTTTCACAAATAAGAAAAATAAGGTACAAAGAGGATAAATGACTTGCTTAAAATCAAAGCTGGGTACAGGGGGGAGCCAAAATATGTTTTGCTGTCTGTGCAGACCTTTACTCTGCCGAGTGCCTTTTTGATGGCTTTTGCATCAAGCTGGATGGACATCTGGGTTTGGGTTTGCATGCAAGCTGTTGGGCAATGCTGGTGGTGTGTGTAATAAACTGAAGTGCTCTCTGGGCCTTTCTTCCTTGAGTGGCTGCTGCTGCTCCAGTTTGCTGTTACAATCACTGCATGATGGTGAGTTGATCTGGATGTGCCTCACAGGACTGAAGAAAAGATGGATAGGAGGACCAAGTTCAGAGGGACAGAAGGTAACGAGGGACAGAAGGTAACGAGGGAAAGATCAGACACTGGCTGAAAACCTGACCAGCTTCTGTCTGTGATAAGAGGCTGACATCCTATTAGTGTGGATGGGCTGTTAGATCACAGGCACAAGTCTTCAGTCTCCTGAAGACGTTTCCATATAAGAAGAAAATCCTACGACCCATCAGAATGTTCATGGAGGGTTGCTCTTGCTATTTGCTAGGCGTAGACAGGGACATGAAATCCACAAGCACAGTGCTGTGGACATTTCTGTTAAGCAGATGATCCAACGCTGACTATGCTTGAGGCTTTTATTTCACCTGGCATTAAAATGAAAGATTATGGGGCCTCTCTCACAGCAAATCTTGGTGTTGGGAACAGGAAAAATGCCTAATTGGCCAGGAATCTGAGATGATCTGCCCTTCTGCCTACTCCTTTTAAAAAATCCTGGAAAGACTTCTGGCAAATTCCTTGGACTGTTCCCTGGTTGCTTCTAACTTTAACGTTGCACACATTCTTCTGCACTTCTGCATAACCTTAATTATGTCAATAAAATGGAGTCTAAAAGATGCTTCCCTACATTGTAACATGTCGATACTTTCATTTGGAGTTCTGAGGCTTGCCAGATGTTGCCAGTGTACAGAGTAGAAGCTCAATCAACCTTTGTTTGTTAAATAACTTTGTAAAAAATGTAAACAGGGGCAGCACCTGTGGCTCAAAGGAGTAGGGTGCCGATCCATATACCAGAGGTTCAAACCCAGCCCTGGCCAAAAACTGCAAAATAAATAAATTAATTAATTAAATACAAATTAAAAATGTAAACATTCCAAATTGTATATAAAATCAGCATATTGTACCCCATAAATGCAGTAGTGTACAGAGTTATGATCTAATAAAAAAAAATTATAAACCAGAAAAAAACCCCTACTTCCTCATTTGAAATGGAGGCTTGTAAAGATATGAATCTTTTTTATTAATCCTTTAAAAGTTCATCTCTTGTGCTCACTTATGCAAAACTCTCTGCTCAATGCCAAGCACAGAATATGTAGTCAGTGTGCATTTGATGGCTAAATGAGTAGATTCCAGGAGCAGAGGAAGCAGAAATGATTTCAGCCTCGTTCTTAGGTGTCTGTATTTCCTCGCTATGTTCTTCCTCCCCACCCCAGGAATTTGTAGCATCATACATACATTCAACACACCTTCTCCGCCATCCACTCTGTTCCCTGGCACCAGTGAGGGCCAGGTGAGTACTTGTTTTCTGTGGATTCACCCAAAGGTAGAGCTCTGCCCAATAATTACTTTCCAGGAAACATACAACTCTGTTCTGTTTCTGTAATGCAGCCAAAGTGATGTGCCAAGGAGCTATGTGCAAAGATGGATCTTACTTGTTCATGCCACTGTATCCACCATTGGGCGGTTTGCCCATTAATTAAATTGCTTAGTGAAGATGAAAGGGTGGGGAGAGGATCTGGACAAGCTGTTTATTCTCATGTTTAAATGAATTTTTATTAAACTTTGAAAGGGGATTGTGATATTTTTTTCTTCCTTCAGACTGAAAGCATTTCACGAGGAGATATAGGAAAAGAAATGTGATTATGTGATTTCCTTCTTCTATTGCATTATTTTCACTGCTATTTTTTGTTTTGCTGTCTTCATTAAACAATGATCTTCCTTTAAAATAAGGGCTGGATCTTATTCCAGAATAATTAGAGGAAAGAACACAAACCAAAGAATCAGAGAATCTGCTGCTTTAGAACCATTCAAGGTTTAAATTATAATTTAACCTTCCCAAGTCTGTTATGAAAAAAGGTGACTATTTAACCTGCCTTGGCTAAATTCTTCTGAAGGAGAGTACACCTGAATGTCCCTTGCTGTATGTGATATATATTTTCAACTTTAGAATCTGGCCCTTTGTTTCTTTTTAAGGGTCTACAGAGATTGGTAATGACCATTGTGTTCTAAGAGGGACCAGAAACCAGATCAACAACCTGAGAACCCCATGTAGAGAAGGCAGGAGGGGAAGTGGCCATGGGAAGGGAAGCAGGCATTAGGCTGCCCCCAAGTGGCAACTGGGGCATGACGCCTGGAAAGCGGTGGGAGGGGGTAGCCCCATTAGTATGACCTGTAGTGACAAAAGGAAGCAATCCAAGACAAGGTCATGCTTATCTCTCATAAAAGCATTTAAATACTGTAGTAAAAAAGCCCAGACAATAATGACATATTTCGTGAAAATTGTGCTGTGATTCACTGGCTTACCTTTTAAGGCCTGTCACTTTATATTCAATTCACTGCTCTAGTGAACACAATGAAGTATTTAGACTCCATTAGAAAACCTCAAAGAAAACAAACCCTGGGCCTTGAGAGTTAGCAGGAAAGCTCTTTAAATGCTTCTCACAAGCTATCATTTGTGCATTCAGAAATATAAAGACTTCCTCCTTTGGACATGTTCATGATGCTTTAGCTTCTGACTTGAAACATTAATATTTTCTTCCAGTGACCCTTACCTTCTAGAACAAATTTCCCATGCCTCACCAGACAAAGCAATCAATTTCTGAGGTACTGAGATGGGGACTAGATTTATAACAGTAAAGTGACATATCTGATGGGAGGAAAACCAGAGGTGCATACACATCCTGAATGCTTAGATGTACAATCGGATGCATGGAGGCTTTGGGGGAGCCCTGAGGCTGAGCAGGGTGCTTGCTGACTACGTGATGGAGATATCAGGGGACCAGACTGATTCACAATGGAAAACATCTCTTCTTCCCTCCTAACACTCCCAACAAATGGAAACTTGGGCAGACATCTGGAGAGGCAACACACAGGGCCTGGCAGAAGCATGCAAGGGCTGGGACAACCTCTTGTGGTCAACCCCCACCTCTCTCACTAACTGGATGGGTTTCAGAAGTCAGAGAGTGGTGTCTGTCTTCAGTAAGCATGAGAACAAAATTCCAGGTTACATTTTCATATCAAATTTCACAATCTTCTATTTAAGAAAGCTTTTCTACCCCAAAAAGCTGGATTTACTATGTTTGTAAATTGGACATGCCTACCTGGTTCTCCTCAAAGAGGAGAAAGTATGTATGTGTAGATATGATGAGTGTGGGCTTTGGATCTAGACTGCCAGGGTTCAAATGTCTCACCACCTACTAGCTGTACTAGCTAAGTAGCCACTTACTCTCCATTTAAGCCTCAGTTTCTTATCTGTAAACTGGGAATAATAATTTCTAGCTCAGGAGGTAGTTATGAAGATTAAATGCAATATATATACATATGTACACACACACACACAGAGTGGACATAAAGTTTGTGTGCAATTTAAAATTGTCTAACATAGTAAATTGCACATGAACTTATGTCCAACCTGTGTGTGTGCGTGTGTATATATATTTGCATTAAATCCTCATAAATATCTCCTGAGGCAGAAATTATTATTATTCCAAGTTTACAGATGAAGAAACTGAGGCTTAAATATATATAAATGTGTGTGTGTGTGTATATATATATATAAATGTATATATACAATATATATAAAGAGAGAGGGAATGTAAGTTTCTTAATAATCCTTGGTACAGAATAAGTATGCAATAAATTGTAGCTACAGTAATAATAATTTTCATCCTTGCCATGGGAGACAAATTATGCCTGGTGAAGTTGAGAAAGATTAGGATGGCAAAGATATCACCTATATAAAGGTTTAAATCCAAAGTCCCGTGAAGTCAGCACATTGAACCCCATAAATGCATTAATGTATATGTGATCTATGTATTTGTGATTTAATAAAAAAAAATCCAAAGTCCTTTCACAGACTATTTGTCCTTTATATCTCCCCTTTTTAAAAGAGAATTACTTGTTTTATTCCTAATCAGTGATACTTGAACACAATATAACATTTGATACTTTGGAAAAGCATGGAAAAAAGCATGGAAAAATAATTGTGAATTATTTGATATAAAACAATCCCTAAATATATAAATATATGCACATATTTTAAACAAAACTGAACTCATGCTACACACAGTTCTATAATCAGCTTTTTTCCCACTCAACAATGTGTTGCGAACATTGTGAAGTTTGTTCTTTGAAAACAAGATTTTAATTTCTGCACATATTTTATGGATGAATAAGTAATAATTTAACCAATGCTATATTGTTGAACATTTATACAGTTTCTTATCCTAGTAGAGAAAGATATTAACCTTTTATGACTTTCGATTCGTGTTGCCAGATTTCCCACTAAAGAAGTGGTACCAATTTACATTCTTCTAATAGTATTTTTTAAATGTCCTTTTCTCTGAATATTGTAAAAATGTTTGCCAATTTGATAGGTGAAAATGAGCTCTCTGTCATTGTTTTGCATTTCTTTCTGGTGAGTTCTCTATTCATGTTATTATTAATCGAGATGTTCCCTTTTTTGGTAATTTGTCAGAGCTCTCATTTACCCTTTGTCTTTCATATATGTTGTAAAGTTAGAAGATGGGCAAGCTTTCCTTTCTCTATTCTCATGGTAAATGAAGTTACATGGAAGAAGCAGAAGCCAAAACTGTATATATAGTATATATATATATATAAAATTAGTTTCCCAATATTTTATTAGGCAATTTATTTTTTATTGTTTCAGGTTCATTAAGGGTACAAAGAATTAGGTTACACTGATTGCAATTGTTAGGTAAAGCCCCTCTTAAAATTGTGTCCCGTCCCCAAGAGGTGTGCCACACACCATAACCTCCCATCCCCCTCCATCCTCCCCTCTCCCTCGTTCCACTGCCCCCAAATTGATTTCCGTTTTTCTCCTATGAGGGTGTGTATTAGATCGTCTACTGGCTTCATATTAGAATTGAGTACATTGGATTCTTCTCCATTCTTGTGATGCTTTACTAAGAAGAATGTATTTGGCAATTTTTTAAACATACAGTACAATTGAAAGAATTACACAGTAATCACCCATACATCCACCACGTAAATTATACATTTTATAATTTTTTTCTTCTTTTTCTGGAGTTTTTGGCCAGGGCTGGGTTTGAACCCGCTACCTCTGGTATATGGGGCCGGTGCCCTACTCTTTTGAGCCATAGGTGCCGCCCAATTTTTTTCTTCTTCATATGTAGGGAATTTGCTCATAGGCCACAAGTTCTGTGCCCCCTTATCACAATTATCCCAGTTTCCTGTGTTGGCTATGTTATAAACCAAGGAGCCATTCTCTAGGCCCCTTGCTCTGAGCACACCCCGCCAGATGTTAAAGAAAAATACTATGAAGAGCCCTATGAAAAAGTTAATAGTTTTTCATACTTTTTTCCTATTTCTCCAATTTTCTCAATGAACATATTTAAATTATAATGATTGTGTACTCTCCCCACCTGGTTGGACTGTAAGCTCCTAGAGGACGGAGATTCCTGTACTTTTTGTTTGTCCCCCACAATATCAATATGTGTCAAATAACTTGGTGAGCTAATATTTTCATTTTATTTGACCATAAAAGCTTTGTTCTCAGTGATCTTTTTCTATGTAGCTTCCACTGTGGTCTTAGTCAGCTGACCTAGGATGCAGAGGAATTAGTTTAAGAAATTAGTTTTAGAAGAGGAAGTCAGCGGTGCTCAGGATACCTCCATTGGAAGCAATAAACATCATCAGGTTTGAAGCTTTCAATAAACATCATCAATTAACTCTCTCCTCCTCCAAAGCTTTAAAACCAGGCTTGTTCATGAGGTATATGAATCCTCTGACACTAGCAATACTATTAAGAATGTAGCATAACCTCACTCATAATCCCTTATTAAGCAAAATCCCAACCAAATAAAAACTCCCGTCTCTACTTTTCCATAGAAAATCAGCCTCAGAGCTGTTGCTGTTGTCACTAATAACAATAAAGAATCAGGACCTTAGGGGCGGTGCCTGTGGCTCAGTGGGTAGGGTGCTGGCCCCATATACTGAGGATGGCGGGTTCAAACCCAGATCCAGCCAAACTGCAACAACAACAACAAATAGCCAAACAATGTGTGTGTGTGGGGGGGTGCCTGTAGTCCCAGCTACTTCGGAGGCTGAGGCAAGAGAATCGCCTAAGCCCGGGAGTTGGAGGTTGCTGTGAGCTGTGACACCACGACACTCTACCAAGGGTAACAAAGTAAAACTCTGTCTCAAAAAAACAAACAAACAAAAAAACGAATTAGGACCTTAGACTTCTGGTGGATATGAGATCTTAGCAGCCAGAGATGGGGGACAAAGTAGAGAAAGTGGTACTTTGGTTAAACATTACCCTCCTGGTTATGCATTGCTACATGGCATTTCCTTACAGTGCAGGATGGAAAGGGAATTTCTGGAATTGCTTTGTACCCTGGCTTATTAGGAGTATAGCAAATGACATCTCAAAGGTGTGAGACAGCACTGGAGCTATGAGAGGCAGTGTCCAGGACTAGTGTTTCCAAATGGGCAAAGGCAACTGCTAAGTAATAGTTAAAAGGAGCTGAGAAATAAGATTTCCTTTAGGAAAACCAGGATCACAATTAACCAGTTTACTAGCATCGATTGTTGTAATGATTTTGTCTCAAATGCAAATGAGTTAGAAATCAAGTTCTTCATGCTCTAAGCTCTAAGTGGGCACAGTGAGCTGTGGCTGTGTAATGTAGGTCTTGCAGCAGAGGCAGGCATTGGGAGATTGTTATATCGACTTTGCCTTGAGGGGCTTCCTTCTTTGCCTGAATAACAGATCACAAGCTTAGAAAAGTGCTCTGTGACTTTCTTATTGATCAGCCTTCAAAAAAGAGCACAGCAGTGGGGGAAGAGGTGGGCCAGTCTCTCTCAGTTCTTTGGACTAAGGTGAAGTCCAGACACCTTCCAGGCTGATGGAGACTTGCCAAAGTGCTCCATTCATCTGGGAGGGTCCTTGTTTATCCAGCTACAATTCTGGAGATAGACAGTATGGTTTCCTGATACTTCCGGTCAGCTGCTCTCCATATTCTGTTCTCTTCCCCTTCCTGAACTCTTTCCTCAACACTTCCCCCCATATGACTTTCTGGAATACCCTCTATTTCCTTCCCTTATTTGAAAAAATGTATTACATTGTCAAATAAATCAACTGTATTCAACTGGCATACTAGAGGAAGAGCAGAGAGAGACCTTTGCCTGCGGTAAAGATGCTTTAAAAAAATTCACTCCAGGCCCAGCGCCTGTGGCTCAAGCAGCTAGGGTGCCAGCCACATACACCTGAGATGGCGGGTTCGAATCCAGCCTGGGCCCACCAAACAACAATAATGGCTGCAACCAAAAAATAGCTGGGCGTTGTGGTGGGCGCCTGTAGTCCCAGCTACTTGGGAGGCAGAGGCAGGAGAATCGCTTGAGCCCAGGAGTTGGAGGTTGCTATGATGCCATGGCACTCTACCCAGGGCTACAGCTCTAGGCTCTGTCTCAAACAACAACAAAAAAATCTCACTGCGGTATCTTCCCGTTGATTTGTCCTTATTGGTGTTTTTTTGTTTTTTGTTTTTTGATTTTTTGTGGAGACAGGATTTCACTCTGTCGCCCTGGGTAGAATGCCATGGCATCATAGCCCACAGCAACCTTAAACTCTTGGGCTTGACCAATCCTCTTGCCTCAGCCTCCCCAGTAGCTGGGATGACAAGCCCCTGCCACTATGCCTGGCTAGTTTTTCCTTTTTTGAGATGGGGGGTCTCGATCTTGCTGAGGCTGGTCTTGAACTCCTGAGCTCATGCAATCCACCTGCCTTGGCCTCCCAGAGTGCTAGGATTACAGGTGTGAGCCACTGCGCCTGGCCTAATTTGTTCTTTAAGTGCTTTTCCTCCATGCGAGAAAATTCCAAATGACAGTAAAAAGATAAATGGTTTATTTGAAAGACTGAGATAACAGTATTTTCTTAGGGTATTAATTAATGATCGTTTACTTGCTGAATTTAAATCACAAAGAGGTAAATATTTAAGTTACTTTTTAAAAAAAAACTTTGTACATATCTCATTTTCCCCAAATAACCACCTCCATGAGTTCTTTGTAAACTGCAAAAAAGTTTGTAGTTTACAAAGTGCTTTTGTACACATTTTCTCATTTGGTCATGGTGCATTAAGGCACAGTAGGCATGTCCCCCCTAATCTTCTAAATCAGTGGTTCTCAACCTTCCTAATGCCGCGACCCTTTAATACAGTTCCTGTGGGTCACAGCCCACAGGGTGAAACACTGTTCTAATGAAGATGTCCAGAGAAGGTAGGTGTGTTGCTCAAGGTCCCCGAGCTCCCTGCCTCTCAGGTTGGGTCACTACCAGATCTGTGCATGTCCACAGCTCCGAGATGCGTTTCTGTTGTTTAAAACAAAATGGAAAACATATATTACCCTTGGCCCCGTTTTGTGGCTAGGTTATACTTGGCTTATCTTTACACCTAGGCACCCTTTGAAATACGATTCTGAGCTAGGAAAAAGGCTATTTTAATACATCCAAGTGAGGCTTAGTTGAATTTTTCCTAGTATGTGCCTATGACTAAGAGAACATAATGTTTCCAGTGGTTGTTCCTTCAGTGCTCTGATAATGTTTGTTTTGCTTTTCTTTTTGCTAAAATCATGAAGTGAGAATTGACTTCCTCTTTAAATACCCTGGAAATGTAGAGTAAACCTTTAAGAAAGGCAAGTTGGTTAAAAAAAATTTTTTAAGAGGATACAAATAGGAGAGCTCCCTGTACATTTTGAGTTAGAGGCAGCTAGTATTCCTGAATAGAAAATACTAGAAAAACAAGAACATCTTCAATGGAAAATACCAGAAAAGCAAAAAAAAAAAAACAAAAAACAAAAAACCAAACTTCCTGCTTCTGTCTTGGAGATGGGACTGCCTTGGTGCTGGGTGACAAGCCATCCCTGTTAATACATACCCGGGAATTCAGATACACAGGATGGCGCTCAGCAGAAACAGCACTCTAATCCTCAGGAAATGCATCTTAAAACACACACACCACAACAACTGCTAAGACATTTGTGCTGTAATGTGACCGGGATCAGGTTCCTCAGAGAGACATTTCCTGGCTCCAAATAGCTTTAAAGTATTTTGAAACAGGAAAAAAGTTTGTGGTCTATTATGACAACGTCAGGACAATGACTGATGCTGTGCTTACTAATTGAGGTAAGATTTGACCTGGTTATTTTTAGACTTTCCAAAGAACAGAATCCTGAATCGCAGCATTAAATCAATGGAGTTTTGGGCAAAAAAAAAAGGTGAGAATTTTGTCAAGGTTCAGGAATTCTCACCTCCTTGGGGGGTCACTGAGTACCAACATCACAGGCCTATTTTCTAAATTGAGAATTTGGGTCTCTTGCTTTATTCTCGAGGTCTTAAGAAAAAAAAGAAAACAGAATAACCTGTTCTGTGCCCACTGCTAAGTGGCAGCTGTAGCATAAAGAAAGCCAATGGATGACTCATTGTCCCTTGAGTAGTCAGTCACATGATGCCTGCCCCCACACCTTTACTCATGCCACTCTCCACGCCAGGCCCTGCACACCCTTCCCCATCCTGGCCTACTGAGGAAGGCTCCAGGCAGGCCTCATCTCAGGGCCTTGTTTTCCTTTCCCAGGCCAAGATTGCCTCCTTTTTCTGAAATCCTGGAGCCCTTGATGTCTGCTCAATACATTTACAACTTGGCATAACCTCTTTGAAATGGATAATTATCTCCTGTAGCCTCCCTTCAAAAGTGGGGTATAAGTTCTGTTACTGTAGGCATATCTTTCTTCCTCTTTTTTATTTTGGTTTAATTTCTCTGACAGCATGCCTCATACCAAATAGGTACTCAAAAAAAAAAAAAATATATATATATATATCCATTGATTTGTTTATAACTTCTAATCTCTTGGTGCTTAGAAATAGGGCTATATATTAGGTCGGGTAGCAGAGCTGTTGCTTCTCACTATACTCTGGTTTCAGGTCTCTATTGGACTGTGGATTTGTGCTGCTACAGTCTCTTAAGTGCAAGGTCAAGCAGGAGACAAGCGTTTACTTTATAACTCTATTTGAATGTTCACTCTCTCTTATTTGTTGCTGTTATCCCACCAATGGCTTAGACATAATTGAGAATTATGAGGATTCAGGAGGCCTGAGTATCCTCATTTAATGGAATGCCAAGCTCAGCTCCAAGAAGGCAGGGAGATAGCAGGAAGAAAATATGGGTTCAGGCTGGGGCGGGGCCTTCCTCTTCCACAGCCACTGCAGAAAACACCTGAGAGATTGGGCGCAGAGTCAAATGTCCTGTAGTAGCCTTATCTACAGGGCATGATTCATCTGTCTCAAGAGGTGAAAGGGGCAGGTGGATCCTCGTTCCTAGCATTACATGAGGATCTTTCCTTAGAAGAGCTGACAAAGCAGAGACAAGAGAGGCGGGGGAAGCAGAGACAGCAGAAAGTTGTCTAGACAATAAGCCAAGAGAGACAGTAGAAAGGAGATGAGAGGGGATATGAAAGGTATCTCAAGAGAGGGAGGGCCATTTTTGCAGGAGAGTTCTTGGAGAAAGGATTCTTGCATAGAGGAAAATGGTCGGGAAATTTTTACCTGACTCTACAGAACGTTTTGCTGAGTTAAGGGGTAAAGGAATAGATTTGACTTGTGATGACCTAAGGAGTTTGTAGAGACTTGGACTACATAAGAAGGCAGCAAGTGTAGCAGTAAAGAGAATGAGCTTGGAGTAGAAGGAGCTGGGTTCAAATCACATGCTTGTCCCCACAACCAAGGTACCAATCCCCAAGACAGTTTCCCCATCTGTGCAATGTGAGTGTCTATACAGAGTATTGCTAAGAGAAGTGAGATCATATAAGCAGTTAGTGCAGACCCTGGAACTTAATGAATAGTAGTTCCATCCATATGGAAGGATGGATCTTTCTAGATCTCTTTTTAGATGTTTCTGGCTTTGGAGTGCCCTGGGGGTGCCAAGGAGGGAAATTCCTCATGGAAGGAATAGCCAAAGCATTTCTAGGAATAATATCTGACAATGCATTTGAAATTATTTCCTGCCCCGGGCTATGCCAGCTCTGTCTGTTCTCATCCACAACATCACCAGAAAAGTCTGTTATGCACAACTGTTTTGTGTTAGTGGCGCTCTGCAACAGAAGGGAGACAGGTTATGTCTGTGCTCCGGCTTCCATAAACGAGAAGAAAGAGAGCAAGACACAGGATTGGGCAGGAAGTGGGATTTCAGAGCCAGCGGTGATGGATGCATTGGAGAGGGCGACAATGTTTCCACAATAGCAAAGGCAGGAGGCCTCAGAAGGAAAGGGGACTTGGTAACATCCAAGGTTACAGCAGCACGTTCACCACTGCCATAAGGAGAAGAAATAGGGAAATACTTTTAGTTACTGAAGTAATCAACCCAGAGCTGAGAACCCATAGAACATCTTTTTGGGGCCCATTGCCCAGTGGTATTATCATATAAGTTAGGCAACACACCTGGAGTAGCTCTAACACATTCTTCTTAGTCTGTACCTGCTAAGTTTACAAAACCGGCATCGCTGAATGTCAGCTGTGGCTACACACTCATCCTTTTCCTCTGCAAGACAGGAAGGATTCCCCTGAGGGTTAGGCAGGATCCAAATTAATAACAGCATAAAAAGAGAAAGGATTTATAAGATGGCTCACAACTGCTGCTGTATTGTGTCCAGCAGGGATGCCGTAACCATCTTTGACTGGCTGCTCCAGCACCTGCTAGTGAAATAATTCAGAAAACCTCTCAGATGGCACAGTGGCTAGGATACACAGAGGCTGGCGGGTTCGAACCCGGCCCAGGCCAGCTAAACAACAACGACAACTGCAACCAAAAAATAGCCAGGTGTTGTGGCGAGCACCTATAGTCCCAGCTACTAGGGAGGCTGAGGTAAGAGATTTGCTTAAGCCCAAGAGTTTGAGGTTGCTGTGAGCTGTGATACCACAGCACTCTACCAAGGGCAACATAATGAGACTGTCTCAAAGAAAAAAAAAAACCCTCAGATGGCCCAGCAAGGTAGCTCACACCTGTAATCCTAGTACTTGCAGAGGCTGTGGAGGGAGGATTGCTTGGGGCCAGGAGTTCCAGACCAGCAACATAGTGAGACCTCCCCCCCAAATTAAAATAAATAAGGGTCATGGTATGCACCTGTAGGGTTATGTACTCAGGAGGCTGAGGCAGGAGGATTGCTTGGGGCCAGAAGTTTGAGGTTGCAGTGAGCTATGATGATGACCCTGCATTCCTGCCTCGGTGACAGAGGCTAAAAAAAAAAAATATATATATATATATATATATATATAAACACCCTCAGATGCCACAGCAGCCACAGTGGCCCCTACCTTCACTCTTCGGTGTGCCTCAAGGGCACTGCCCTCACACACGCAGGCTTCTTTGCTTGGGGCCATGGGCAGAGCCACCCTCCTGTGCAGGCAGGAACAGGGCTTCTGCTACTCTCAGGCTCTGAGCTCACCATGTGGTACAGCTGAGTCTCCCTGCTGTGCCCGGCCGAGATGTCTTCTGGAAGGTAAGTGGTGCTACCAGGGGCAAGAACTGAGCTGTTGCTGTTCATCATTTCCTACCTCTTTAAACAATGGCTTTGTAGGCACCTGTCCCAAGTCTCCAGAATTTCTCTAGGCCATCTCCCACTTGCTCACTTTGCTACTCAGTTATTCTTAGCGTTCCCGTCAGTGACCTCTCCCTGCTCATCCTCCTCCCTAATGTGGATTCCATACCTCAGCTTCCGTCCTTCATTTTAGGACTCATTCCTCTAGCTTCAATCCCAGCTCCCCTTTCACTGAGTCCCATCTTCCCTCCACCACAAACACCTAGGGCTGAAGTAAAACCCTCAAAACTCTAAGTGATGAAAAATATGTAAACTATACATATTTCAAATTATAAGTCATAAAATAAATGTAAACCTCTGCAAGGAATTAAATGATGACTACTTAAATGCTTTTTTTTTTTTCTTTTGAAAACTACTTCTCTGGCTCAGTGCCCGTAGCTCAGTGGTTAGGGCACCAGCCACATACACTGGGACTGGTGGGCTCAAACCTGGCTTGGTCCTGCTAAACAATAATGACGACAACAACAAAATAGCCAGGGCATTGTGGTGGGTGCCTATAGTGCCAGCTACTCCGGAGGCTAAGGCAAGAGAATCGCCCAAGAGTTTGAGGTTGCTGTGAGCTGTGATGTCATAGCACTCTACTGAGGGCGACATAATGAAACTCTGTCTCAAAAAAACAAACAAACAAACAAACAAAAAACGCTGGGCAGCGCCTGTGGCTCAAAGGTTGTAGGGCGCCGGCCCCATATGCCAGAGGTGGCGGGTTCAGACCCAGCCCCGACCAAAAACTACAAAAAAAAGTGCTACTCCTCCCCAAATATTTTGGAGGCACTGAAAATCTGTGCTTAGCTTGCCTGTTGATGAGGAATGTGTGTACCTCCCCACCTCCTGCTCTGCTGAACCACAGGCTCCTGTAAGGACTGACCAGTGATGCTGCCTCGCCCAGTTTTCCTTGTGTGCTTGTTTCTAGCTCCTTTCCCCCAGCAAGCCCACCCCTTCTCTTCCCTCCCAAGACAACATGTGTATCTATTCTGTCTCTTCAACTCACTTTCATTGAATTGATTGCTACTCATTGGCTTTTCAACAGAAATGACTAAAACACCCTTTGATAAGCACATGTTAGAGATCTGTGTTGACTATTCTTAAGAGTCCCTCCCTCCTCCATCCAGGCCCAATCCTACGTGCTCCTCAGGACGGGAACAGCAATTTAAGCAACAGGCTGAGACAATTGTTCTAAACCCAAGCAAATTTATATGGGTCACCAGAACATCCATCATTTCTCATCGTACTTATTTGAAGAGCAGTAGAGATGGTTATACATAATTTATTATCTAATTGATATCACTAAAAGACCATGAGAGAAATAACAGGCAAACCCAGAAGACTCTCTCTTTCCCTTCCCTTTCTTTCCCCACCCCTCCTACTTTTCTCTTGCTCTTTCTTTTTATATCAAAGTGCATTCAAACATGTGCTTACCTTTTGCCATATAACTCAAAATCTTTATCTCATGACCTCATTCTTTGTGGCACCATCCTTCCTAAAACTCCTTCCCAAACCTTCCTTTGAATCAAATGGAAGTACTGGGCCATTCACGGCTCTGTTTTTACTTATTATTTCCACTGTGGGCAGTTTTCTCGTGAGACATGAGCTCATGGAGGCAGCCTCTTAACTAGGAAGGTCGAGGCTGGCAAATGCTCAGCTGGCTCCTCTTGGAGCCTCGGTGCTGCCTGTCCAGCTCTGTTTGCCCTCTTGGCTTTCTCTCCCTTTTTCCTCTAATTTACTCATTTAATTTCTCCTAAATAACCTAGCGGTTTCTTCAAAATTCCCTGGTATTACTGTCCACTCCACAACAGACATAGGTGCTGGGGGAGACAAGGGAATCAGCCGCCTAATATTCAGAGAGGCTTTAGAGATTTTGCCCAAGAAGAGAGATTTTCATTGTTTCATGATTAAGGAGGTTCTCAGATGGACAATGGGGTGTGGACCAGATAGAGGCAGCAAAACCCCAGGCTTGAGGAGTGTAATTTGTTTCCCAGGGTTGCTGTAACAAAATACCACAAACTGGCTTACCACAACTGAAATGGATTGCCTTCGATTCTGGGACTATAAGTCCAAAATCAAAGTGTTACTAAGGCTGTGCTCTCTCTGAACCTCTTAGGAGTGAATCCTTCCTACGCTGGGCCTGGTGGCTGATGCCTTTATCCTAGCACTCTGAGAGGACCAGTCGTATGGATTGCCTGAGCTCACAGGTTCAATACCAGCCTGAGCTGGAGCCAGACCCCCATCTCTAAAAATAGCTGGATGTTGTGGCGGCCACCTGTAGTCCCAGCTACTCAGGAGGCTGAGGCAAGAGAATTGCTTGAGCCCAAGAGTTTGAGGCTGCTGTGAACTGTGACATCATGGCACTCTACCAAGGGCCACAAAGTGAGACTCTGTCTCAAAAAAAAAAAAAAAGGGAGAGAGAGAGAGAATCCTTCCTTACCTCTTCCAGCTATTAGAGGTTTGCTGGTAGTCTTTAGCATTCCTTGGCTTGCATCTGTGGCACCCCGATCTCTGCGGGAATTGTCACACGGTATTTTCTCTGTGGTATTTTTCATGTGACCATCTCTTTATAAGAACACCAGGTGTGTTGTATTCGGGCCCACCCTACTCCAGTATGATCTCTTCTCAACTAATTACATCTGCAATGACCTTATTTCCAAATAACAACCCATTAGGTACTGGGACTAGGACCCCAACCAATTCAATTCATAACTGGGAATGTGGCCATTCTGAGAATGACAGTGGTTCTATTTGGCTGAAAATCTGGGTGTGACTAGACAATAGTCAGAGATTAAAACAATCTAGCAACTTGAATAATTGGAGAATGAAACTATGGACTTATTCAACATAGCAAAGGCTTCTGCATCTCTCATTTCGGTCTAGTAGCTTAGAATTTTTTGCCATAGGTCAAAAGAAAGATAGAGAACTTCCCACACAGGAGAGCCAGCAACATCTTCTCTGTCATTCAATCACTGATTAACTCGGTATTTATTCAGCACCATGTGCCAGGAGCCATCCCAAGCAATAGGGATCCGGTGGACAAAAAGACAGGACTTTTGCTCTCCTGGAAAAACAAAGTCTGGTCTTACTGGTCTTCAGTCATGGCCTTCTTTATGTCATATCCTGTAACAGTGTTTAGAAGGGATTCCAAGGAAAAGAAATTAAAAATAGACAGGTGGCAAAATTGTAAAATGAAACAGGAAATCATTTTAAAAGTGGAAAATAAGTAAACATATCCCTGGGGTAAATGGGAAGCCTGTGCAAAGCTCTTTCTCTGTCAAGGCTGGAGCCCTTTATAGTATCAGATAACTGACTCCTTGAAATGTCTAAGGCATCCCTGTAATGCAAATGGAAAAGCCTTAAATGACCCTGCTGGAGGGTGACAATATAACACATTCATTGCCTAGTACTTAGGCAGTAGCTAAAGTTCAAGGGGCTCAGTGGGAAATCCATAGCTACTTATTTCCTGCTTTAGGGATAACTGTGCCTGGACAAGCACAATGAGTTGGAAGCAAGCCTTCAGCTCTAGTCTGGGCAGCAGCACACTTGTTGATAAATTGCAAAATCTCATGTTTCCATGGAGAAGAGGGTGCTACTGACATGTGACTCAGTGTAATTACAGTCACTAAAGTTAATATTTTCCATAAACTACAGATGGTCTCAGAATTGGGCTATATTTGCAGAAAATATGTTCTAGTCCTACTAATTATGGCATGGCATTACCTTTCAAAGGAATAATGTGCAAGAGGCAGATCATCTCTTGTCACTCAGCAAGTGGCCTTATCCTGGCATAGAGTTTTCCAAGAAATAATATAATTTTTTTTTGAGACAGTCTCACTTTGTTACCCTGAGTAGAGTATGGTGGTGTCATAGTTCACAGCAACCTCAAACTCTTGGGTTCGAGTGATCCAGAGAGCCTCCGCCTCTGGAGTAGCTGAGGCTATAGGTACCTGCCACAGTGCTTGGCTATTTTTAGAGACAGGGTCTTGCTCTTGTTCTGGCTGGTCCTGAACTCCTGAGCGTAAGCACTCCACCTGCTTTGGCCTCCCAGAGTGCTAGGATTACAGGCCTGAGCCACCATGCCTGGCCTATCATATAATATTTTTTCACTGAAAGTAGGGAAGGAGGAAGGAAAAAAGAATAAGATGGTGTGAATATCATTAGGGATGTACACAAATAGTAACAAATAGTATGGCTTTCCTTTCTTTCCAGGAACATATAGGATCGCATTTCACTGCAATACCACTTGGAAGTTGGGTATTACCATGTGACTTACTCTGGCTGATGAAATGTGTACAGAAGTGACCTGTGTCACTGCTGGGTGAAAGCTTTAAAAGAGCCAGAGCACAGTTTGCTACATTCGCCTCCACTGCTGCCTTGGAGATCATGGAGGCAGGTGTCAGGATGAGTCCTGTCAGCCTGGGTCCCTTAGTGACCTTGATGAGCAGAGCAACAGAACATGGGCAAAAATCAAAGATTCGTGGGATTAAGCTATTGAAGTTTTGGGGTTTTAGTTTTTGTTTTTAATGCCATATAACCTGTCTCAACTGAAACCAGCAGTGAATTCTGCATGTTAACAGCTACTAACTTAATATCTTCAAAATTCTCAGAGAGAGGAAAGGAATTCCCTAATGGGGACTCTCCTGGGTGTGCCCTGGCCAATATAAATCTGTCAGGGAGGCCAACCTTGGACTCCAGATAGGTTGTATAGGTTTTACTAGGAAGTTATTAGAATACATTCATTTTAACTGCTCAGCTGTAATAAGTGCCTTATATTACTATGAAATACTTCAATATGGTGAAGTTTAATGCAAGTTTATTCTAGTCAATACTGAACAATTCCCAGGAATATTGTGAAGACCAAAGAGAAAAAGGAAGATGGAAAATCAAGGCAAGAAAGTACTTGAGTTAAATTAATGTCAAAGTCATCCACTTTCTCCTTCCTGTTCTCAACTCCCTCAACCAAGCCAATCCAATCACCTATTTTTGCCTAAAATCTTCTCTAACACTTCTATGAGACTCTCCTACACTTTTACAATGACTGCCATAACTACCTAAAATTACTTCCAGGGCAAAGTGGGGTACAAATGAAAGAACAGAGTCTTCCTTTATCGGAGGCTTTACCGCTCCACTGCCTGTATTTCCTGTCCCCTCCCTGCTTCTCAGTCAATTCCCTCACCCCCAGCACTGCCCTTGCAAGTGTGTCAGGATGGTTTTTCTCGCATGGCTTCACTCACCTGCAAAATGCCCTTCTCTCTCCCCTTTGCCTATTCAAATGTGACCTTCCCTCAAGGCTCAGCTGCCACATCCAGGAAGCTAGAGCCTCCCTCTCAACTCGTCCTCACTGATTTTCCCCTTGCCTGAATTCTGGTGGCAGTAACAATCCCGGGCACACTATGTAGTGCCAAATGACATAACGGTTCACCCCACTTTTGTGGGTGGAAATTCTGTCCCACAGTCACTGTAAGGATTTGCGTCCAACTCAGGAGTTCTCTTCCTTTCCTATCTCTTCTTTCTCTTTCTCTCCATAAACAACTCACCCTGCACTGAAACTCAACGTGAAATAGACCTCTCTATTAAAAGCAAAATAGCATGACAACCTAGAGTGCCCCAAATAATTTAGATATTATCTGCGTGTATGACTGATAACATGCCCTTTCATAGGAGTATAATGTAGGGGACTGTTACATGGAAACTATTGACTGTTAAAAAATGAGAAAAGAATGAACTACGTATTTAGGATAAAATATCACAAATATACTTCTTTTCTATCTTCTGGATATTTTATAGGAAATTATGGCTCAGTGAATCATTTTAAAAATACACTGATTAAAAAGAAAAATTGGGGCGGCTTGGTGCCCATAGCTCAGCAGTTAGGGAGCTGGCCACATACACTGGAGCTGGCAAGTTCGAACCCAACCTGAGCCCGCTAAACAATGACAACAACAACAACAACAACAACAACAACAAATAGCCGGGTGTCGTGGCAGGCACCTGCAGTCCCAGCTACTTGGGAGGCTGAGGCAAGAGAATCACTTAAGCCCAAGAGTTTGAGGTTGCTGTGAGCTGTGATGCCATGGCACTCTATCCAGGGTGGCATAGTGAGACTCTGTCTCAAAAAAAAAAAAGAGCCAGAGTGTGTATGTGTGTGTGTGTGTGTGAGTGTGTGATAGTATTTCTGTCCACAGGGTTTATAGTGCTGTTATTTTAAAGCTGTATTTGATGCACTCAAATAAATGTTACTATTTTCTTGACTCATATGAGGATGTGGGAGTAGAGCAGTGGTTCTCAACCTTTCTAATGCTGTGGCCCTTTAAACAGTTCCTGTGGGTCTTGACCCACAGGTTGAGAACTGCTGGAGTAGAGGCTTAATTCTACAGCTAAAATAATGGCCTAAAGGTATTCATGGTTATTAGACATTTGAAATGAGTGAAATTATGAACTTATAATCAGACCACAACCAGAAAAATAAATGAATGGTTACATTGTTAATCTGAAGACATTTTTGAAATAAATTACTACATCTAAAACTATTTGAATGTTATTTCCTATTTTTATGGTAATATAAATGAAATTGTTTACATCTGGCTGTGTCTGTCTAACCTGATTTTCTCGATGATAAAAACCATTCCTAGCTTTTAATGACTAATGTCTTATCAACTCTTCCAAGGATAAAGGCCATAAAACTCATCAAAGTCATGGTTTCTGGTCAGCTGTGGACATCAATATCAACAAAGAAGGCATATTATGATAAATGCAATCTTAAAATGTAGCATGTGAAAAATTCTCATTTCAGCGTATTTTCTAATTACTGAAAAGTCTTTTACACTTCAATAAACATGTCAAAATATACGTTAAACATTTTACCTTTTACTACATGCTTTAGAATGTCAAATTTTAATGTAAAGTTCCCTGATATTTGGAAGAAGAGGGTGAAGCACATAGACTAGGGAATGGTAGGAATGTTACTTACAAATTAGAAGAAAAAGTCCAAACCAAAGCAAAAACAACAATCAGAAGGGGGTAATGACGTAGATTCAGAGCTAAGTTTATCTCAGTCTACACTGTATGACCTCTTTCTTATTTAAAAAAAAAATTTTAAATGAAATAAACCAAACAGAACATTTCTTATTGTTACATTTGGAATAGTAAAGTGGGCTTGTCAGAACATTTTTTTTTTTAACCAAGCACATTTTAACAAAGGCTGTTCTTTTTATTCTCAGTTCTTGGGTTCTAAGTCTAAAAAAGAAATAAAATTAGGATTTGGATGCTGTTTAAAATAAAGATATAGTTACTTAAACAATTGTTCCATTCACTGTGCTGTACGACTTGCATGGTCTGTGTCTTTCCCAAGCCTGAGGACCAAGAACAAAGATAATCCAACTAGGATAGGTCCTGCGCACTCGTGGAACACAAACACAGCTCTCTGTTGCCATCATCTGGTCAATATATATATTACACTTCCATTCGACCTGTGCCCACAAGATGATGGGTGTCTGTAATCAAACCACCAGAGCGAGGAGTCAACTCAAGACACTAATTTTTCGTACAAAGAAACAATATTCTGTGAAGTCACAGTGTATTAGTTATGTTTTTATTTTCTGGCCCTTTCATTCCGCAAACCAGTGACTGAAATCAGAAAATGATTTCAGAGATGGATTAGTCAGACAGTCATTCAGTTTCAAATTCAGGGATTCTCTCCTTAATGATTTTACTTCTGATGCACCTGAAAGTAGGTCATTATTACCTTCTGCCAATTGATTGCTCTCTTTCAATTTAATGAATTATGAGCAAAGTGTATTTTAGTAGATATAAAATGCCCAGACTGCTTAGATGACATGGGAGTTAGATCCACTAGGTTACTCACTGAGTTGTAAGGCCTAAGGTAAGTCATCCAACATTTAAGGGGCTTCTGCTAAAAAATAATGGGGCTCAACTAAGGACTTTTATGGAGAGCATGTCTAGTTTTACAAAATCCTATTATTTACTTAACTTCAATATTTAGTACTTAATTTCATTGTCTTCTTTGATTTTCTAATTGTTTCCTGAGTACTAATCTTGTTTCTCCAACTAAAATTAAGTTACCTTTTTGCATTTAGTACAATTATGATTATTATTTTATTTGAAGGTAACCAAATGAACTTCAAGATTATGCAAATTAGATAATACTGTCTAATATTTCTAATTCCTGATAGCAGGAATAACACCAGACTTCCCATTCGGTGTACTTTTTATCATATTACAGTACCTGAAAGTTTAATAAGTCAATATTTAATAACTAGTTGTTGATTAATTTTTAGCAAGTCAAAATGACAATATGAAAATTTAAAAATGTTTTATATGTACTAATAAATACTACACACAAAACGCCACTAATATACTAGTTATTATATTAACAACAGCAAAGGCAGAAGTCAGCTAGCACTATGCTCTGAATTGAGCCCACTGATTTTCTGTCTTGCTCAGTTGTTCCATTTTAATCAAGCACTATGGAATCTCTTCAAGGATGGTATCTACAAATATACTACACTTTTATTATCTAATCCTATTTTTGTTTTGTGGCATATGATTTTCTGCTGTATTTGTGTCTATATAATGATAAATAACATTACATAGGATTCTACTCAAAAGTCAGTTTCTAAACACACAAACCCATCCTCCAAAAGTCTCTGTTACTTGCTGTTGGGTTAAGTTATACATTATCATCAAACTGTGAGATGCCCTCAAAATTAATTACATTTTCTCCTTGTTAATTTTTCTTAGGAAATATTTAACTATTCCTGAAAACTTGAGGAAATGATATTTTTCCATTAAATTTTATTCTTTACACAAATTTCGTAAGGACTCCAAGTTCAGAACTCCAATTTTCTTATTGTAATTCCTTTTTGCATTTAGCACGATTCTGATTATGATTTTATTTGAAGGTAACCAAATGAACTTCAAGATTATGCAAATTAGATAATACTGTCTAATATCTCTACCTGTTTATCTGCCTAGATGCTAGAGTCCTGCCAATGTGCTTAAAGAGTTGGATTACAGGTTGTGGATTTCTAGAAGATTATGTCCTGGGTAAATACTGCCTATTTGATTTAGTGTTATATAAATAGGCTACTGACCTAAAACAACTTTCTTCTTTTAAATATTTGCAAAATAAAGCCAACTTTGTAAATGTGGACTAAAAGTTAGTTTTATTCAAAAGTCTTTTTGAGGACTATAGACTGAGGCGTCTGGCCTGGGAACAGCCCTTTACAGAGGTTCTTTCAGGCTGCTCCAACATGGTCATTTCAGTTCACAGTTTATATACAGATGGTGAGGGGTCAGCCCCTGCAAAGTCACATGTAAGTTTGGATGTGAGAGCTCATCTGGTTATAGCTTCCAGAAGCATAACCCCTCACCCTGTCAGATGTTTTCATATGTCTGATCAGGTTTGTGATTAGGAAAAGGCAAAGACTTGGGTCATTTAGGCAAGAGGTGTGGAGGCAGAACAGAACTCTATTCTGTTCTGTCTTCAAAGAAGTTTTCTGGAGAGCTTCACATTATCACAGAATCAGGGGCTTTGTGACATTCTGCTGGCAAGCAGAAAGGAGTTAACCTGGCTTCTTACGTTGCTACTTTTGTCTCACATAAGTGAATTTTCTCCTGGGAAGAGTAGGTTAATATGCATCCAAATTTTCAATTTATGCTGGGCCAGAGAGGAAAACAGCTAACTCCATTTCTGCTATTTGCTTGTTGAATCTTATTTATTATTAAGTGAAAACAAGCAACATTATTTGCTTTTTTTTGGGGGGGGGGGACAGGGTCTCAGTGTAGGCTGGAGTGCAGTGGTGTGACCATAGCTCACTGCAACCCATACTCCTGGGCTCAAACTATCCTCCTGGCTCAACCTCCAAAGTAGCTAGGACTACAGGTATATGTCACCATGCCAAGGCTAATTTTTAAGTTTTTCATAGATAGGGTCTTGCTATGTTGCCTAGGCTGGTCTCAAACACCTGGTCTTGTCTGTTTGCTATTTTTTACACTGCTCTGCTTTCGCCCATGCTACTCATTCCCGGTAGCCCTTCTCTGTATCACCTGCAATACTTTACTGCCCACATTCATTTACTATCTGCAAACCCTTAAAGAATAATTACTTTGTCTTTTATACATTCACTTATTTATTTATTCAGTAAACTTTTAGCTGTGTGCCAGCTCTGGAGAATATAGCAGTAATAAAAACAGACAAAAATCCCTATCCTCTTGGAATTTATGTAGACCACATGTAATAACTGAGTAAAATATACTCCATGTTAGATGGTGGCATGTGCCAAAGGAGTAGAATAGAAAGTGTTGATGCGAGGGTGGTTGTAATTCTTTTTTTTTGGCTGGGGCTGGGTTTGAACCCACCACCTCTGGCATATGGGGCCAGTGCCCTACTCCTTTGAGCCACAGGCACTGCCCTGGGTGGTTATAATTCTTAATAGGCTAGTGAAGTACATTTGAGTAAAGACCTGAAAGATGTGACGGCAAACTATGTGGGTATCTGGGGTTTGAGTGTTATAGAAAGGGGAAATGGTAAGTGCAAATGATATCGGAATTTCCTTGCTGGGTCCTTGGTCTTGGGAACCAAAGAATGGATTCATGGGCCATGATTTCATAGATAGATTTTGTTATAGATGAAAGAGGAAAGCAAAGCCTCCAGCACAGTGGAGGGAGTCCCAAGTGGATTGCTGCTTTGGCTCTCTGTCTAGGAGGTCATATGCAGTTTCTAATCAGATCTCCTTCCCTGCAGGCAGGGGGGTTTGAAGAAATGAAATGCATGTTTAAACTATACGTCACAGCCATTAGTACCAAAGGCAGGTGGGGAGATGTTAATTTTAAAACTGCCATTGGTGAAGGAATGTGGTCATGTTTTGGGTGTTCCACTCTTCTAGGGAGTGGTGGCTTAGATGGAACATTGATCAAACTGGTTTACTAGCCTGCTTAGGCCCAGAAAATGGGAGTTTATGTCCAGCCAGGGAGGAGGGAACCTGTATCACAAAGGCACTGGGATGGGAGAATCCTGGATTATGCCTGATTTGGGAAAGAGCCACAAGGAGGCCTGTATGGCTGGAGAGGAGTGAGAGAGGGGAAGAAGAATTTCATTCCCCATTTTGGGTTACTTGGGATCTAGCACTGTGTGTGAAACATATTAAGAATTAACATATTGGGGGGTGCCTGTGCCTCAGTGGGTAGGGTGCTGGCCCCATATACTGAGGGTGGCCGGTTTGAACCCGGCCCTGGCCAAACTGCAACAAAAAAGTAGCCCGGCTTTGTGGCGGGTGCCTGTAGTCCCAGCTACTCAGGAGGCTGAGGCAAGAGAGTCACCTAAGCCCAAGAGCTGGAGGTTGCTGTGAGCTGTGACGCTATCGCACTCTACCAAGGGCAATAAAGTGAGACTCTGTCTCAAAAAAAATAATTAACATATTTTGGGCAGCACTCATAGCTCAGTGGGTAGGGTGCCAGCCACATACACCCAGGTCTTGGGTTCAAACCGGCTCGGGCCAGCTAAAACAACAATGACGACTGCAACAAAAAAATAGCCAGGCATTGTGGTGGGCGCCTGTAGTCCCAGCTACTTGGGAGACTGAGGCAAGAGTGTCACTTAAACCCAAGAGTTTGAGGTTGCTGTGAGTTGTGATGCCACGGCACTCTGCCCAGGGTGACAGCTTGAGACTCTGTCTCAAAAAAAAAAAAAAAAAAATTAACATATATTGATGAATTAATGGAGATTTTTGTGGTAAGGTAAAAAATGCCCACATTTCACAAAACTGGAATTACACTAAATCTGGACCAGTTAACCTTTGTAACAGTGAAAAAATATTTTTTGGTTGCTCTGACTTTGGTTGTGTCATTTAAATACATGTAAGATAGGACTTTTTTTTTAATTGGATTTTTATTAATAGATCAGGATATCATGTTGAAAGTATTTCACAACAACATTCACATCTTTTTTTCTTTGCACTTTTGTTAAAAATTTCAAATTGTCGATTATTGTGCCTATAAACAATGGAAAATTCTAACAAACATTTTTTAGTAGTATTCTAATAACATTTCAGATCTCCTACCAAGGGTAACAGCACTTTCCAGAGTCAGTTAAAGAAATTGCCAGTTTAAGGAGGATTTGCATGGCTTCTGAAATTGACTTCTTAGTATAGTCATATTACCTCATCAATATTTATTTCATTTGAACAAATGACTCACCATTAGCAGAAGATGGGGCTGTGCAGGCCATGGGCAACACGATTAGCTCTCCCCTGCTTTGCTCCTGCCTGCTCCTTTCTTTGGTCCACTTTAGACGCCATTTGTTAGCATTTCCTGCCATTTGTCAGTGGGTTTGTTTGAATAAATATTTTATCCATGTTGATTGTTAAACTTTAATTATTCTGGAAGAAAAATTACAATACTCTCTTCTGACTTGCTAATTTCCTGGCTGCTTTTTCTTGGTACAGTTGAAATTTGAACACCCTAGACCAGGCGTCCTCAAACTGCGGCCCATGGGCCACACGAAGCGGTGTGAATTGTATTTGTTCCCGTTTTGTTTTTTACTTCAAAATAAGATATGTGCAGTGTGCATAGGAATTTGTTCATAGTCTTTTTTTTTTAAACTATAGTCCGGCCTCCAACGGTCTGAGGGACGGTGAATTGGCTCCCTGTTTAAAAAGTTTGAGGACGCCTGCCCTAGACTGTAGGGACACCTATCCCCAAGCAGTTGAAAATTTGCATTTTTGACTTAACTACTAAAAGCCTACAGTTGACCACAAAATTTACCAATAACATCAACAGGCAATTAACACATATTTTGTACATTGCATGTATTATATACTGTCTTTTTACAGTAATCTAGAGAAAAGAAAAATGTTCAGAAAATCATAAGGAAGAGCAAATACAGTTACAGTGCTATACTGTATTTATCGACACTGCATGTTTGTGTTGTCTATTTACAAGACAAACTATCTGAAATGGCAGGCAACAGAAGCTGTTGACCTCAATCTATGGTACATATTGAGCAATTCAGGCTCGGCACCTGTGGCTCAAGCAGCTAAGGCGCCAGCCACATACACCTGAGCTGGTGGATTCGAATCCAGCCCAGGCCCGTCAAACAACAATGATGGCTGCAACCAAAAAATAGCTGGGCATTGTAGCAGGTGCCTGTGGTCCCAGCTACTTGGGAGGTGGAGGCAGGAGAATCACTTGAGCCCAGGAGTTGGAGGTTGCTGTGAGCTGTGATTTCATAGCACTCTACCCAGGTCTACCCTGGGGGACAGCTTGAGGCTCTGTCTCAAAAAAAAAAAAAAAACCATATTGAGCAATTCAGTGTTTCCTGATACGTACTGAATGTACATATCTAGAAAAGTCACATAATGTCATGACTTTTCTGATTCTTGGGAGCACTTCCAGCATCACTGGTGGCACTTCATATGGGCCCCATGGTGTTCAGTTCAAAGTTTATGGTACTGCACTGAATACAATGAAAAAATACGTGAGAACCTTTAGAAATTTCTTTGTTGTGCAATTTACCAAAGAGATGAACTGCTGATGTGGAGATGATTAGCATCACATGGGTTTTAAGTGGATACACACAACACTGGAGGTCACCACAATAGCAATAGGAGGTGACTAAAATATTACTAAAATATTACACAAGCACAATTTATACTACCATCAATTTTATGCAGTTCTGATTTAATCCTGCATCTTTGTGTTTGTTTACATTTTCTGAACCGCAAACAGCTGAATGTATGGTCTGTGTTTGTATGTTTTGATATATTAAAA
Source organism: Loris lydekkerianus (assembly GCA_963574355.1). Taxonomy (NCBI): domain Eukaryota; kingdom Metazoa; phylum Chordata; class Mammalia; order Primates; family Lorisidae; genus Loris; species Loris lydekkerianus. The sequence goes on from CAUYPK010040998.1 coordinate 62,328, forward strand.
AAATTTTTTTTGAGACAGAGCCTCAAGCTGTCACCCTGGGTAGAGTGCTGTGATATCACAGCTCACAGCAACCTCCAGTTCCTGGGCTCAAACGATTCTCCTGCCTCCACCTCCCAAGTAGCTGGGATTACAGGCACCTGCCACAACGCCTGGCTATTTTTTGGTTGCTGCCGTCATTGTTTGGCGGGCCCAGGCTGGATTTGAACCTGCCAGCTCAGGTGTATGTGGCTGGCGCCTTAGCTGCTTGAGCCACAGGCGCCGAGCCCATTTTAAATTTTTATAATAAATTTGTGTATACTTTATGGTAGTAAATGAGAAAATATATTACTACCTACATATATTTATGCATTCATGATATGCCTAATGTTTTCTTAATTTTTTTGTATTTCTAGGATACATGGTTTGTGATTTTTTTTCAAATTATCACAAATCTCCAAAAACTTTTCCAATATATTTATTGGAAAAAATCCATATATAAGTGGACCCATGCAGTTCAAACCTGTGTTGTTCAAGGGCCAAGTGTACTACCTATTCCAAGGAATGCCTAAATGGAAACACTAATTGTAAAAGATCTATCCTCTCAAGTTTTGGGTTTTTAATAGAATGGTCAAGAAATAAAACATTCTCAAGTGTCAATTCTTTCCAGCCAGAGACCTCCAGGAACACATCTGTGGTTAAATCAAGTTGGAGTTATCACTGGATTCATGTAGGAAGAACACATAACCTTGGAGAACCAAGGGCTGTCTGGGTAACCGGGTGTTAAGAAAGAACCTATCAGGGCATTTGGGCTTTGGTTGGTGGTTCAAAGGATGGTCTAAGGAAGCGATAATGTGCTCTAGATTAGACACAGTTAGAAACCTGGTGCAGTTCTATGACTGGGCATCTCAAGCTTATCCATAGAAGAGACTAGCATGAGAATAAAGCTGTCACTGATAAAGAAGAAGCAGTCAATCATTTTGGCCAAGAGAAAGGGTGTTGGTATTTTAAAGTTGGCAAGAGGGACTTTATTTTTGCCTGTGTTTAGACATACTTAATGAAGTGCTTTGCTTTATATCATTTTATCATGGTTTCAGAGTGATCTTGTCTGAGGCTGGTATTTTGTGAAATTATTTCTGTCTAATAGGAGAGTAACATGGTATAGCAGTGAGTGCCAGGCCAGCCTCTCACTGTTAGGGGCTTCTTTTTTTCATTCTCACATGTTATTTTTAAACCTTTCTTTTAAATATAGTGTACATCCAGAAAAGTACATACATTTTCAGTGAATTTTTAAGTGAACACACTTGTAAACCAGTGTTCAGCTTAAGAAACAATATTAGCAGTATTCAAAAGTCCCCATTAGGCCCTCTTGAGCTCACTAACTCGGGGCTATCCTGACTTCTAACATGACAGATTAGTTTTGCCTGATTTTGAACTTTGCACAGAAAAAAAAAAAAAATTATGGAAGCCCACAGTATGTACTTTTTTGAGTACAGGCTTCCTAGGCTCAATATTATATTTATCAGATTCATTCATGTTTATCTGTGTCATTTAAATTAGTTCGTGACTGGTCTCTCTCACCTTTTCTCCTTCATGAGAGGGACCTGCTCCCAACTCTCTTTGGAAGTACCCTAAACTTTCTCTTTGCTCTTCCTAAATAAAATCTCAATTTGTTACCCTGAAACTTGTGTAGGTTATGTTTACTTTCTACCCACACTGCCTGAGCCGCTCCAGTTTTATTTTCAGTTTCCCCTCACTGTTGCTTTCAATTACCGCCATGTCTCAGTTGAACTTTCTAGCTTAGCTGAGTAATCGAACCAGCTCTATTGGGTTTGGGGAACCAGGACCCCAACCACCCAACATTTTTTCTGGTTCCCCGAAATCCTGCAAGAAAACCTCAGCCTTTTTCCTAATGCAGAAGCCCCAGGAAAAAGACTCCCAGAGGACCCCTGCACTCCCCACATTCCACATCAGATCCCAGGTAAGATGACAGAGCGTCTGTGTCTGCTGAGTGCAGCCCTGCTGTGCCAGTATTTTGTTTATCCCCTTACTCAGGTGTGTTCACAAAAGTGTTAGGGTGAAAAGGCCAGTAGATGCTCCCAGGATGAGAAAGGAATTTCTCTAGACAAAGTTAGGATTATAAAAGCATGGTGTTTCTTTTACTTTCTAGAAGGAGAGAGGGGAAGCCACATGGTATCCCAGAAGGTGAACAGAGAGGCCACATGGCTTCCTGGAAGGAGAACAAACATGGAGGATCCAACATGGCATCCTGGAGAGGGATGTGGAAGGTGCCAGCATGGAGGATCCAATATGGTAGATCCAACATGGCTTCCTGGAGAGGGAAGAGGGAGGTGCTAGTGTAGAGCATCCACTGGAGTTCACAGAATCCTGTAGAGCCAGTTTGTCCACTTTTCCTTTGGCTATTGATTTCTTTTGGAGTGTTTATTGAAAATTGAAGGTTAATGATTACTCTTTTGTTTCACTGTAAAGGCCAATCATTCCCACTATGGTTAATCAACCCCAAAGTATGGTTAACAGTTCAGACATGGCATTATTGGAAGGAGAGAAGGGAATAAGAAGCCAATGGAAACAGGTCTTACATTTGCCACTTTAAGTCTCTATACTTTCCCTGTACCCTTTTTGTCTGATGGAACTCCAAAGCATGAGCCACTATTTCCCTTTAGTGTCATCCAGGAGGGGATTGCCCTGTTTTTTCAACTTTTTGCCATAAGCAACGTATTTCATCTAGAGACCTCTTCAGTTTTGGGGCTTTGGGAACCTTTTTCTGACACCTCAGTCTTTGTAACAACTCTGCTTCTATGGGATGGCTTTATTCCCTGAACACTACAGGGGGTAAGAGAGCTGTATTAAAGGATTTCATTAATGTTCTTAAGGGACATGCTACATCCTCAGGCCAGCCCCCACTTATTTGCAAATTAGAGGCACTTTCTTTGTGGACACCTATATAGGTTCAGGTGGACTGGGAGGCAATCATAGCAAGAGACTTGCAAGAGGCAAGGAGGAGAGTCTACTCCCCAGGAAGTGGGGCATGGGGAGTGAGAGGAGAAAGACAGGTCTGGTCCCAGGGCAGTACCACAGGGTGCTGTCCCCTGGTAGCCATCACAAGGGAATGAGGTGATCCTGTATGACATTCCTTGTGAAAAATTAATTGGTAACCTCTCCCAGAGACCATGCAGAGCCTTGGAGGAGGTGTGGTTTACCAGACGGGATGCCTGCCTGGGGTTGTGAAGGTACTCTACACCCCAGAGATGCCTGGGCAGCTGGAGTGTTCTGTCTTTTCCCTCCCATAGAGGACTATGGAACAATAAGCCTTGATATCCTAACTACCTTAAGTTAATCACTTTAAGATGTCTCTTAAAGAATTGGAAGACCCTTGGATATGACAGCCTCTGAAAGTATAAATTAATTTACTTTTGTTACACAGCCTGGCCTCAATACCAGTTATCAGATGGGGAAGTCTGGCCCATAGATAGGAGTTTGAACCATTTTACAGCTAAACCTCTTTTGTAGAAATGAGGGGAAGTGGTCAGAGGTACCCCATGTGCAAGCTTTTATGTACTTAGGAAATAATCCTTCTTTTTTTGAGACAGAGCCTCAAGCTGTTGCCCTGGGTAGAGTGCTATGGCATCACAGCTCATAGCAACCTCCAACTCCCGGGTTCAAGCGAGTCTCCTGTCTCCGCCTCCCAAGTAACTGGGAGTACAGGCACCCGCCACAACGCCCGGCTATTTTTTGGTTGCATTTCGGCCAGGGCCGGGTTTGAACCCGCCACCCTCGGTATATGGGGCCGGCGCCCTACTCACTGAGCCATAGGCGCTGCCCATCCATTATTTTTTAATTGCAAGAATTTTGCCACTAGATAACCGTTGACTTAGTTGTATTTTTGACAGTAGGAGATTACAGTCTGGATACCTCACAAATGTTTGTTGAATCCTGATCTACTCTTTCTCATCTTCCTACCTTTTCTCATTATTTCCTCATCCTGTCCACCTGTCTAAAGCCTAACCTCAACTGGTAAATAACCATCCATTATTAACACTTTCTTTGTACCATTATTCTGGTGCTTATTATATTGATTACTAAAGGAAGATACAAGTTGGTTTTTTTTTTTTTTTTTTACATCTAGAACATAATAACCACTGAGTACATGTTAACTATTATATCATCATTATAGTTAGAATTAATAGTTTTGTGAGTTCTTTTAGGGCAGAACTATGGCATACTTTTTGGTTTCAATTTACAGCCGCAAAGGAAGAGCTCCGAATGAGAAGTGTGGTTAGGCCCTCACCCCGCCTGCCCAAAGCCTATTCTCAGAGCACTGAGAGATGAAGGTTCTGCAGGCGTGGAAAGCGAAACATGGAGAGGAGACACTGGACTAAGCAATCACACAGTGGGCAATAAAAGCCCCATGTCCCAGTTTTCCATTTACTCAAGACAGAACCAAACCCTTAAGCAGCAGGTACACGCGCATGGCTGTTTAGGGGGGCCTAGGGCACACAACCGCGGGTAGACGGGAGCAGGCGGAACCTTCATCTTCAGCTCCGCGTTTCCCGCGACTCGGCTCCTACGGCTACACTACCAATTAATTGGCCTCCCCACCCCCACCCCGATGGCCTATCTCGACAACGGTCCCAGAGGAACTACTAATGTCAACGAAACGACTAACAGACACGCCCACAACCGAACAGAAGGCAGTTCCTTCAAGCAGCAGCCCCTAGTGAGGCCCACCAACTTCCCGAGAGGGCAGGGCGTCAGACGTAGGACGACCCACGCCTCCCTATGCGCGGCGCAGACGCGCACGCCGCCCCGCGCGCACGCCGCTCCGCCTTCGCCGCCCCTCGCCGGCCGCGCGCCGCGACCTCGCGGGCATCCTCCCTGCGCTTTCTCTGGATCCCCGCGCCGTTGGAGGGTCCCAGGGCTAGCCAGACCGTACTGTTAGCCCAGAGAAAAGCCTGAGAAAACCAGGTCAACTGGATAGAGCAGCAACAGGTAGTAGAGCCCGCCCTGCACGCTCCAGCAGTAGAGTGAGCGGGAGGCAGAGTTACGTGAGGGAGCGCGGAGAGAGCGAGCCTGAGTTCGACTCCAGCATCGGGCTCAGGACCTAGCGGGGTCGGCCAGGGCCCCAAGCCGGCGTTACACCTCGTCTAAGGAGGATAGACCGCGTTTAAAAGGACAGACCGAGCGAGGCGACATGGCCTCACCATTCCTGCCTGCGGGGGCCACCACAGGCGACAGCGTTGGAGAGCTGAGCTCAGGGGACGACTCTGGTGATTTGGAATCCCCCCACAGCCCGGAGACCGAGGAGTCCAGGAGCCTAGCAGAGTTGTTTGAGAAGGCTGCCTCGCACCTCCAGGGCCTGATTCAGGTGGCCAGCCGGGAGCAGCTCTTGTACCTGTATGCCAGGTACAAACAGGTAATGTGGTAGGCGAGAGACGCGGGACCTCGAAAACATGATGGCAAACACGTATGGTTAATGGCTAGGTGTAATGACATTTTGTGTATGTGTGTTTTGTTTTGTTTTTTGATCATCTGCTTGCGATTAGCATCATTCTGGACGTGGAAAAGACCTGCCTGCTATCCTAGGAGTGAAACTTGTGTAGCTGGACACTCAATGACAATTCTTCTGTGTCTTCTCCAACTTACTCGGTAACCTGACACTTCACCAGCTTCCAAACCTTTACAAAATGAGGATAAGATTTACCATTCATTGACTTTTCCCAAAGTGCCATATGGAAGTAAATATGATAATGCTAATATATTTTTAGATCCAGGAGAATAATATATTTGAAACATATCGAAACAAATAAGATACAGTACAGAAAAAATAAAGCACAGGATTACCTTTTTTATTAAATGTGATTTTTTTTTAACGCTAACTTCAGTTATGTTGTGGTTGAATATATTCTTGTCTGTTCAATACAATCATAAAAATTTTAGAGCTACTGAATACCAGATGAAATAATCCTTTTCTTTTACAGAAAAGGGAACTTGAAGCCCAAAGAGAGTAGGTGACTTTCCTAGGGTCATAAAGATACATCATTCAGAACTAGATTGTAGCTCCTGACTCTAAGTTTGTAGCTCCAAACTTTACTTGGAAATAGAAAAACATATAAGTTATTCATATAAGGCATTTGATGTATCATTCAAAGAGTCATTGGTTGGGTACTAGAAGGAAGAATAATCCACAAAAACTTGTTTAGCATCTTTTATGTGCAACACAGGTGAGTGTTATGTCTACAGAGAATAGAAAGAAGCAAAAACATCTTGACACTTGCCCTTAAGAGGTTTACATTCTGAAATACTTGAGGAGTCTGGATTTAAACGTGTGAAAAATAGCTGACAAGAATTAAATGACAGTTCAGAAAATTCCAGATCTTTTGAATACTAGAGGAAATGGAGTTCTGGATAATAACCTATTTCATTTCATTAAACTTTTAACCTTTTTCCTCCATCTTGATAGAATTACCAATTCCCCCTTATTCTTTTTAATAAAATAATTGTAGGAGAATACATTCCCCCTATATTTTTAAACTGGACATACTGAATATAGATGTATTCTTTTTAATAAAATAATTGTAGGATAATACATTCCCCCTGTATTCTAAAACTGGACATACTGAATATAGATGAACCTTCTTTTGAAGATCGTGGTTATAGACATTGGCTAATGTTACTTGAGAGATTAGCTGTAGGAATAAATGATATAAATTGTAGTTTTGAATGAAAATTGCCTCCAAATTGATCTTACGATAAGCTTTCTTGCAAAAGTTCTGGATGGGCTGGGTGCAGTGGTTCACACCTGTAATACTAGCACTTTGGGAGGCTGAGGAAGGTGGATTGCCTGAGCTCAGGACTTTGAGACCAGCCTGAGCGAGAGCCAGACCCCGACTCTAAAAAAAAATAGCCTGGCATTGTGGCAGGCACCTGTAGTCCCAGCTGCATGGGAGGCTGAGATAAGAGGATTGCTTCCGCCCAAGAGTTTGAGGTTGCTATGAGCTGTGACGCCATGGCACTCTATCAAGGGCAACAAAGTAAGACTCTACCTTTAAAAAGAAAGTTCTGGATGTCTGTTTTCTCTTTGGTTGTTTACACTGTACTGATAACATTAGTTTGGAACTCTCAATTTTTTAATAGATGTAATTAATACTGAGTATTGTGCTAGGACCTGTAATTTGTCTGCTGATTGTCTAATTCTGATTTTCTCTAAACTCCCCAGAGAACATTGTTTTTCTTTCTAGGACATTTTATTGCTATTAATGTTGTCATTATTAAATATCTCATTTCCAAGTCATCAGTGAACTATAGTTACCTGTCAACTGGCAACCATTCTATGTCAGGTATATTCACTTCACCCAGATAGTCTAAAGGAGAAGTGTCTCTCATCCTTTCAAGAATTTGATGTTTTTGAGATAGTCTATATCTGAAAGTAAAATTCTACATTACTAGAGAGTAAGATTGTACTTGCTTAGATGTGATAGAGGGCTACAGTTTTTATCAGTCTTTTAAATATATTTTTAACAGAGTTATGAGATAGTGTTGAAGATAACATCTTTGTTAGAATAATAAGGTTGTGGGTGGTGCCTGTGGTTCAGTGGGTAGAGTGCCGGCCCAATATACCAAGGGTGGTGGGTTCAAACCCAGCCCCGGCCAAACTGCAGCAAAAAAATGGCAGGGCCTTCTGGGGGGCACCTGTAGTCCCAGCTACTTTGGAGGCTGAGGCAAGAGAATCGCCTAAGCCCAGGAGTTTGAGGGTGCTGTGAGCTGTGACGCCCCCACACTCTACTGAGGGCGATCAAGCGAGACTGTCACAAAAAAAAAAAAAAAAAAAAACAAAGAATAATAGGTTGAAAATGCAATATAATTTCTGCTTGTTGGGTCAGAATTTCTCATAAAATAATAACATTTTGTACTTGTAATAGCACCCTGTTTTTTAAGCTGAAAAAGGTAAGATTGTTGTCAGGAAGATAATAAGCTGATATGAGCTTTATTTTCTTAGGTAGAGTTCTAAACTTACCTAGCATCCTAGCTCTTTTGGTCTCAGATAAGCCTTTAGCTTCAAAAGCATCTTTTAATGAAGCTTAAAAAATCAAACCAATTAACATTTTTTTGGTCTTTCTGTGCGTTAGCCTACACTCTTCCAGCAGCAGATAACTAATTGACACCTGTGAAAACTGTAGGGCAATGGCAATTTTGAATTCCTTTTGCTTCATTTTATAGGAGCCTTTAACACTAGAACAAGTGAGAATATTGAGCATGCCCTCTGACTTTAGCCTGGGGACACTGATTTATTGGCACCTGACTTTGGCATCCTTTGTTGAAATAGTTTTTTAAGGCACGCGCACACCCACACACATAAGAGGGGTGTCTGGAAAGTATCCACCATTGTTAATATTATTTTTCATGTCACGTTGCTGAATATAGATACTTATTTTATATATAGGCTGTCTGGAAAGTATAGTTTTATCTATATTCTACCTGTCTGTCCATCCATCCATCCCAGAGAGAACAAAATATAGATGTTCTATTAAAGTGACTTTTGCTTCACAGCTTATAATTCATTATCTCATGGTTTGATAACTGCTGTTCATGATGTCTTAAAATCTTATAGTTTAACTTTTCAGTCTTTTTTGAATCTAGAACTACTCTTTGAATTTGGGAATTATAAAAGCTTCTGTGTCCAGTAGGATAAAAGGCTTTGAACCTTTGATTTCATCTCATGTGATGATCTGGTGCTCCGGGGCTGGTAGGGTGGCTCTGCTTCATGAGATCATCCAGAAGCCTAAGCTTTTCGTGTCTGGCTCAGTAATCTTTTAAGGCAACAGTTCTGAAACTGTGGTCCATAGATCCTTAAAGTCGAAACTATTTTTGTAATAATACTAAAATGCCTTTTTCCTGTGCTGTTATGATGTATAAAACTGCTGATGCCTTTGTATGAACCAAGGCAGTAGCAGCAAACCATTAGTAGTCATGTTTTTTTTTTTTTTTTTTTTAACCACCATGTACTCATTAAAAAAGCCTCTTGTTTCACTGAGAATGTATTTGATGAAATAGTAAAAATGTATTTTTACTAAATATTAACTCTTGAGACAAGTCTTAAGTATTTTGTAGTGAGATGGGAGGTACGTACACACAAGGCACTTCTGTGGCATCCTGAATTATGTTTGTTATTTTGAGGAAAAGTACTGTGCAATTTCTCAGTTGCAAACTGTTTTCCATGGAACATTGTTTTTCCTTAACAGAACAATTCTCAGATAACTATGCCTATTCGTATTTGGGTATTTGACAGGTAGTTTCTTGAAAATAAATGAAGGAAACCTGTCACTAAAAGGAAAACAAAGTATTTGTTGCCAGTGGTAATGTTCGAATCTTCAAGTGAAAATTAGAAGTTTAGAAAATCTCTGCCAGCTTCCCAGTACTTAAAACTTTTTTTGATAAGTGATGAGAGTAATAAATGTGAATTTTTGCTATGGTGGAATGAAATGTGTCAACATTTCTGCATGACGCAGTAAAACTATATTTTGTAAATATTTCATGGAGTGATGTTGCAAATTGTTTGGATAAATAATCCATTCAAAGTGCAAGTCAAACCAATGTATTTCAATGTTAACAGTATGAAAAACTAAATGATTAGTTCAGATTCTACATTGCAACTCACCTTAAAAAAAACTACCACTTGGTTTTGGGATGAAAATGCTAACTAAATATTTCTTTCTTTTCTAACTATATCCATGGGAAGTTGAATTGTCTTCATATATTGCACAAAAACAGCACACTGCAATAGATTAGATGCAGAAGTAAATATGAGAGTATTTCTGGCTTCTATTAAGCCACATATTAAAGAAATTTACAAATGTAAAACTGGATTTTCTCACTAAATTTTTTTGTTTAGGACATGGTTATTTTTCATAAAAATGTATGTTAACATGTAATGGGTTTATTGCTATTTTTGAATGAATTGATACATATTTTTAAAAAGCCTCAATTTTAATTTCTAATATGGTAAATATCAATAAGTATAGTCTATATAAATAATAGTTCTTTAAGGCCTTTAATTTTTAAGAGTGTAAGGGATCATAAGACTAAAAAGTTAGAAAACTGCTACTGTAAGTTCCTTTTATATGGTCAGAGGTAATTCACTATGTTTTAGCCAGAACAAAGCAAAAGAGGAGGACAAGCGCCTTTTCATTTTAAGGAAGTTTTAAAAAAGTTTTTTTTTTTAAATCACTTTCACATACATCTAATCCCTAGAACCTAGGCAGAAGTTGCAAGGCCACACAATATTTAGCTAAAGAATTCTGTCCAGCTAGCGAGTTCTGTTACTCTAGGAGAAATGGAGAATAGATACTGGCATTTGTCTCTGCCACTGGCCATTGTCTGGATAAAAAACAAAAATAGTAATAACTGCTATTTTTAGGATGTCTTATAGTTTGTATGGTTTAACTCGTTGTGTATATCTAACAGTCCAGTAGTTTGTATGATTTTAAAGATGCCAGAAGTGAAGCCCAGACTCTATCATTTAATTCAAAGTGGTACAGTAAAGATAGATTGAATTTGGTTATCAAATAGCCCCGGATTTAAATCCTGACAACTAATTTTAGATTTACTAAAGTGTGAACTGAGACAACCCTCCTGAGCTTCTTTATCCTGATTTACAAAATGAGTTTGTAATGTTTTACCTTGTGGGATTATTGTGTGGTTTATGTGAGATAACACATATGATGGTTTAATACATGGTGATTGTTCAAGAAATACACCTCCACAGTTCTGCACCCGTGGTTACGGCGCCAACCACATGCACCATACATGCACACGAACCTGTCCAGGGCCAGCTAAACAACGACAACTGCAAAAAAAAAAAAAAAAGGAAGAAAAGAAAAAATACAGCTCTGGTCAGGTGGTATTGCTCATGCCTGTAATCCTAGCACTCTGGGAGGCCTAGGTGGGCGGATTGCCTGAGCTCACAAGTTGGAGACCAGCCTGAGCTAGAGCAAGACCCCGTCTCTAAAAATAGCCGGGCGTTGTGGCAGATGCCTGTAGTCCCAGCTACTAGGGAGGCTGAGGCAAGAGGATCACTTGAACCCCAGAGTCTGAGGTTGCTGTGAGCTATGACACCTGGGCAGCAAAGGGAGACTCTGTCTCAAAACAAAACAAAACAAAACATGTCTCCTCTCTCATCCTTTCTTCCCTTCCCTCTATCCTATTATAACAGAGTTGTTCTCGGTAATTATGTTTTAATAACAGCCAGAGGGCCATGTGATTAATTGCTAAACATTGTAGTTTGAAAGCAGTCTTAGAATCTGAACTTTGAATAGGACTGGAAGGAGGTGTAGCATTTTGAAAAAGCAGAGGCAAGAAGAGAAGGCATTTTAGGTGTGTGGAATAACAAGAGCAAAACATGAAACTAAAAATCCCTAAGGCAGAGAGTATATCATTCTGGTTAAAGGCATCAATTAGATTTTAGCAAAATTCAAGTGTGTAAGAGTAATAGGAAGTAGTGGGAAGGTCCATGGGAAGTAATATAGGTGCTGTGGATTAGTTAAGAACAGTTAGAGGCTTTGTTCTAATGGAGGCTTTAGGTAAAACTTTCTAACACATGATAGAAAAAAATGAAAAGTGCCTTAAGAAATATAGAGTAAGTGCTTTAAAAGTTCATAAGGAAAGGAGATTACTTCTGACAGTGGGAATCTGGCTGTGTAATCCTGTTCTTGTATGAATTTCATTTATGCTTATTTACAATGAAAATTACCACTTTCTAGTTTTACTACAAATGTCTTTTGAGGATTAAATAGAAATATCAACCACAAACAAGAGAAGATTATTGTAGAAAAATAGAATTTATATTGTTGAGAACCTCTGAAATTTTTTACATGACTTTTGACATCTAAACGTGTATTTATAAGTTTCATATTTGGACACTTTTAAAATAGTACTTTAGGGCGGCACCTGTGGCTGGCCCCATATACTGAGAGTGATGGGTTCAAACCCGGCTTCGGCCGAACTGCAACAAAAAAATAGCCAGGCATTGCGGCAGGTACCTGTAGTCCCAGGTACTCTGGAGGCTGAGGCAAGAGAATCACCTAAGCCCAGGAGCTGGAAGTTGCTGTGAGCTGTGTGATGCCCCGGCACTCTACCGAGGGCGAGAAAGTGATACTCTGTCTCTACCAAAAAAATAAATAAATAAATAGTACTTTATCCTGAAATTTTGGAGAGATGAAATGCTACTAGAGAATCAATGTGAAAGAACAGTATTATGAATTTTGAACTTTTAAGCTTGTTATTTGCATGTTTAAAAATTCTTTTATATTATAATGGTAATAAAGATTACATAGTCTATATTGACAGTTTGTCTTAGGAATGCAGCTGTTTGTCATTTGTATTATTTCTGTATTACAGTATTAAATAATAATTTTATACAGTAAACCAAAGCAGCTTGTATGTAGAGTTTGATTTGTTTGGAGTTTTTTTGTTTGCTTTGCAAAGATTGTTAAATTTTATTATTCCATATAGACATAAATATTTTCTAACTTATAGTTACAAAATATGCATAATAAATTTGAAAAGAAAACATTTCCCAGACATTTCTTTGAAAATAGTTTTTGATTTTTTTTGTCTCCTCATTTAGGTCAAAGTTGGAAATTGCAATACTCCTAAACCAAGCTTCTTTGACTTTGAAGGAAAGCAAAAATGGTAAGAAATTCTTAGAATCTTTAATGTTGTTGGGAATGGCTTAGGTGTTTAGGTGTTAGAAAGTAGTGAGCTGATTAACAAGTATTTTTATATTAATCCTTCTCTGCTACAGACTGTGCTAATGACAAGCAATTGGGAGAGGGATTAAAAGAATCTGCTTTTAGCTAAGTCTTCTAAAGGACTTCCTTATGTCAGGGTGTGGGTATCTAAGTAGTTCACAGCAGGCATACATATCTTGTATATTTGTAGTAGGAGAGTAACCACCAACAGCTATTGCTTGAGATTTTCCTTTCCTACCATACAGCCCCTACTGAGTTGCCACTTCTCCCGTCTGTAGAGATCTTTGGAAGATGGCCAGAAGGATGAGAAGAGGGAAGAACAGAATAAATCCCCATTTTTCAGTCCTCTGTTACCCTGTTATAATTTTATCTTGTTTATGGGTGCTCCTCTGTTCTTGCCCCACCCACACCACAGGAAACAGTGCTTATAATAATCTCTTGAAAGAAGGGGGGAAAAGCCCACAAACCAGATACTGAGTCTATCTTTGAATATGTAAAAAGATTATACTCTCCCTAATTTTTTTACTTATGATTCAGAGGTTCTCTCTTATCATTTATTAGTCCTTATTTTCTCTTACTTTGTCTAAGTGAAAAAAGAGAAATTGCATATAATAGGACATCTTAGTTATAAAAGAGAAGACTTGGGGGACTTGGAATTAAAAGAAATACAGAGAATAGAGTTTCTTTTTTAAAAAAGATGAAATATAGTTATATAGAGAGGAATTGCTTAAAAGAGAAATTCTGACTTTCCGTTTGGAATAGCCCTACACAGAATTTGATCCACTGGATAAATTGCCTATCACCTGCTAACTGTTTGTTACCCAACTGTTAGAAGATACAGAGCTTGAACCTGGATGTAAATCACTATGTCACTAACCACCCTGTTTGGTTCTGCTGCTGAACTTCTTTTTGTCTGTAGCACATTCTCAGTGAATGAAGCAGTGTATTGATTTATATTCTGGCATGAGTTTACTTGGTTGATGATAACAAAAGTTCTCTGGTATTTTATTACTATTCTGGAGAATGCCTTATGTAACTTTTTTGCAAATTTTTTGTTTTAATTTGTGAAATTTTATAAGTTCATTATTTTTCCCTGTTTTTAGCAATTAAAATACATTTAGATTTTATAGCCATCATAATAATAATTCAAGCAAGAATCATCAATGTTTGTCTATAATCCTAACACTCTGGGAGGCTGAGGCAGGTGGATTGCTTCTGCCGAGTTCGAGACCAGCCTGAGCAAAAGCAAGACCCCATCTATACTAAAAATAGAAAAGCTGAGGCAAGAGGATTGCTTGAGCCTAAGAGTTGGAGGTTGCTGTGAGCTATGACACCATCACACTCTACCCAGGGCAATAGCTTGAGACTGTTTAAAAAAAAAAAAAAAAAGAATCATCAATGTATAATAAAACATTAGATGAAAAAGTATTGGACAAATCTATTGCTAAAACGTTAGATGACAGTTTGGGAGGCTGAGGAGAGTGGATTGCCTGAGCTCACAAGTTCAAGACTAGCCTGAGCTAGAGCGAGACCCCATCTAAAAAAAAAAAAAAAAAAAAGTAGCCAGGGAGGCGCCTGTGGCTCAAAGGAGTAGGGTGCTGGCCCCATATACTGGAGGTGGCGGGTTCAAACCCAGCCCCAGCCAAAAACTGAAAAAAAAGAAAAAATAAAAACAAACAAAAAAAAAAACCAGGCATTGTGGTGGGTCCTGCAGTCCCAGCCACTGAGGAGGCTGAGGCAAGAGTATTGCTTGAGCCTGAGTCTGAGGTTGCTGTGAGCTACAATGCTACAGCACTCTACCAGGGAAGACAAAGTGAGACTCTATCTCAAAAAGAAAAAAAAAAAAAAAAAAAGATGAAACACTATTGGGGAACAAAACTATGGGTTATAGGCTGACCCATGGTTTACTTAACTAATTAGAAAGGAAAAAACTGGCAGATAATGCCTTTACCAAGTCATCAGTCTTATTGATAGTGGGAAAAACCAAAAGCACGAGAGTTGTAAAAGACATGTCATTTATATACTGCTCTTGCTGAAATATTTAACCTGGTTTTTAATCATGATTAATCATTTTTGACAAGGACACTAGGTGAGAAAACAATCAGATCCAAATTTAGGGATATTTTGTAAAACAATTGGTGTACACTCTTAAAAAAATGTTAATACCACAGAAGACAAAAAGGACTAAGGATATATGAAACTCAGTGCTATATGTGAGTCTTGATTGGCTCCTGGTTTGGGAGAAGAAAGCCATAAAGGACATTATTAGGACAGTCAGGTTTCTATTTATATGATAGTATTGGTGACAAATTCCCAGTTTATATTAGCTGATATATTTAGGGGTAAAGTGTTAAGATGTACATAAGTAACTTTCAAGAGGTTGAGAGAAGGGTAGCACCTTGTGGCTCAGTGGGTTGCACGTGGGCCCAATATACCGAGAGTGGTCAATTTGAACCCGGCCCCGGCCAAACTGCAACAAAAAATAGCCAGGTGTTGTGGTGGGCGCCTGTAGTCCCAGCTACTCATGAGGCTGAGGCAAGAGAATTGCCTAAACCCAGGAGTTGGAGGTTGCTGTGAGTTGTGATGCCACAGCACTCTACCAAAGGCAATAAAGTGAGACTCTTAAAAAAAAAAAAGAGGTTGAGAGAAAATAAATTTAGAAAGCATAGAGTGATGTTATCTTCATCATCAGAGCAGGAAGTTAGGGAAAAAACTACAGACTGAATTCTGTTTTACAGTGGATCAAGGAAATAGAGAAACCCTGGTTGGAAGTAGAAAGAATTGGCAGGGAAATACCAAGGAGGCCTGTTGGGAGTTGCCCCGGCCCTCGGGGCTAGTTCAGCAGGGACCTAGGATCTGGAGGGAGAGAGTGGAAGAAGGGAACAAGAGGCACGAACAATGGGGAGCAAGACAGGATTCTGATCAAACTCCCAAAACCTTTATTTTTTAACAGCTATTTAAACACAAGTGGAGGGGGGAGGTGTGCTCAGAGGTATGAGAGGGTGGGGAATTCCCGGAGCAGGTGTGGTAATCCAACAGTTAGGATGTTCGTTTTGCCTAGGGCAGTAACCTTCCAAGCACTTGACTTAAGCGATAAGTTTCCAAGGTGAGCTTGCTCTTAAGTATTGGCTCCCGGCAGTACATGTGGCCAAAGAGCAAGGGCCCATCCAGGTAAGGAGCTTGACCTTGTGTGGATGTAAAATGGAGGGTCACAGCTGAGCTGTGGGACAAGGAAGGGAAGGAGGGAGGAGGGAGGATGAGAGCTGAGCTTTTTTTGTAGTGGGATTCCAGCTCACATCTCAGCTTGCCTCTCTGAGCAATCATGAGAACCTTACCTTGAAAAGGAGGAGGGAGGAGGAAATAGGGCTTTTCTCTGGGTGCCCTCACTACCTCCTCACTGAAGTTGGGGGCTGGACACCCCAGGTGGTGTCCAGGTGGTGAGGGCCAGGAGCAAAGGCCCTAGATCCTGTGAGCAGATCCCGGAGTTCAGAGGGTGCAAGACAGGAAGAAGGGAGCCTAGGAAGGGTCATAACTGGAAGATGTGGCTCTCATGGAATGCATTTTTATATGGGTGGGGTGGCCCCACCCTGTGTTCTCACTTGACTGATAATCATGGGCTTTGTTCTTGTGAAAAAAAAGGAAAGTCAGGAGACACTTGGAAGAAAGGCTGAGAGAGCAACACAGATTCAGCCTCCGTGACAGGCACAGCCGTCTCACTGTCCCGGACTCGGTGACTACAAGGCTCAACTCCCTCACAGAAACAGATGGAATGAGGCATTGTTATTTTTGTCACTTTTTTTACTGTAGTAAGAACACTTGAGATCTACCCTCTTCACAAATTTCAAGTGTACGATCAGGCGTTGTCAATTACAACAATGTACAACAGTGGTATACCACAGATCTCCAGAATGTGTTCGCCTTACGTAATTCAGACTTTTTACCTGTAGAATAGCAACTGCCATCCCCCCACTCCTGGCAACCACCATTCTACTCTGCTTCTATGAGTCTGACTATTTTAGATATTTCACATAAGTGGAATCCAGCAATCCTACCTCTGAATACTTACTCAAAAGCATTGAAATCAGAATCTCAAGCATGCACTTCCATATTCATTGTGTTATTCACAATAGCCAAGGTGTGGAAACAGCCTAAGTGTTCCTTGATGAATGAGTGGATAAACAAAATGTGATATATACATACACTAGACTATAGTTTAGCCTTAGAAAAGAAGGAACTCCTACCATATTCAACACAATAGGGACATGGTGAGGGTTTCCACTAGAGGTAGGGATGGGGAAGGCAGCTGCTTGGTAGTTCAGGAAATCATGTTTAACTTCTTGGGTTTTAACCAGACAGGAGGGTTGAATATTCTGCATTGTATGAATTGATGAGTCACTGTCCCCTCACAGACACCCATGCACACATGGGGGCTTTGACCAACACTGAAATTGGTTAAGACTGGAACACTGTAGAACAAGGGTCCTCTAGAAAGCAACGTCAACATATTTTGGCCTATGAAGGAGATCCGGTAGGAGATGCCAAAGCCAAAGAGTGTCAAGAAGAGGAGAGAAAGTAAATGCAACAACTTCTTTGCCATTGTGGTTGGCACATTACTCTGAATGCTTTACTGTCATTTCTCATTTCATCCTCAAGGTAACTCTCTGAATAGGTCATTGCCATTCCTACTTTATAGACAAGGTCTCTGGGCTGGTTGGGGGCTAGGGCAAGATGATAATTGATGCCCTGATCAGGAAAATCTCAGGGCACAGCAGTGGGTGCCCTCACAATCGTCCCAAGGCTTTCTGCCTTCCACAGAGTAGAGGGAAACATCACCCGGACTCTGAGGAAGCAGGAAAGCCTTGGGATTGTAGGGGACAGATCTGTTCACCAGGAACACCAAATACTGGGGGTTGATCAAGAAGACAAGAGTGTGGGGCATGTTGGGTACCTTCTAGGAGGGTGAGAAGTGGGGGTTGCAGAGGCATGCATTCTGGATTTGCCAAATGTCTCTCAGGGCCTTGGCTCTGCTGTGAAATGTCTTCTGCTTTGCAGAGCTTTGTCTAGCCCTTTCCATCTATGGCATGATTCTGGGAATCATTGTACATGGAAGCAGAGGCTTTGGGAATCTTCCAGGGTGATGCAGTAGTCCTCACCCAGCCCCATACCACTAGAGACAGCTCTAAAATATGCCCCCATGCTTCTGTTTGGTGGAGATGATGTGTTTAACTTCTTGGCCTTTAACCATGCTGGAGGGTAGAGTATTCTGTTCACCTACTGCATGAATCACCATCCACTCAGAGACACACATGCACATATGAGAGCTTTGAGCAGCATTGAAATTGACAAGGCCTGAATGTCATAGAACAAGGGTGCTATCTGCTAGAGTTTGGCTGTACCTTGAGTGACTATAATAGACCATGCATGGTGCATGATTTTGTATTCCTCCAACACCTGCTTTCCAGAGTGGAATGCCCAGCTCTGGGCAGGCACTGGATCAAAACATCCATAAGGTTAGAGCCCTGCTTCTCCTCTGTCACCACCTTCTTGTCAAGGACAGAAATGACATCCCATCCCCTGAGACTGGTCCTGGGCTGGAAGTAGTAGGAGGTGCCCAGGGAGCTGAGAAGCCCCCACTACCCTAACTGATCTCAGACCTGCTTCCTCAGGCCTGACCCTGCTTTGTTTAGCAAGCTCAATTCAGTAACTAAAGCATTGGGCTACTCTAGGCCCCTCCCCCTTCCACAGACTCCGAAGGGGCCAATTTCTTACACCTTTTAATAAAGTCTTCCATTTCTCCAGGCAACCAACACAAAAGGCCTGGACCAGGTGGTAGAGATGCCTGAGCTCCTACACAGATGTTCTATTTTCTGTTCTGCATTTTTCCAGTCCTGGTAATTATGGCTCTGTCCTCAGGGGAATACTGTTCCTTAGCATCAGCTTTAGAAAGCCCATTTATGTCAAGCCAGTCCTACCACTTGTGTCCCGTGCTGCACTGCAGCGTACTGTACACAGACACAGCATCCATCTGTGGCCTAATGTGAACTTGCCCCACACACTGGCGCACAGTATATGTGTGCATGTGTGTGCATATTGTTAAATGAATAGTGTGCTCATTGATCAATAATTCTTTATCAAGTTCTCACTTTGTGCTAGGCCAAAGTGTTCTAGATGAGGTGCATAGCAGACATCAAGCAGTCAAGGTCACTGCACAAAGAGAACTTTTGTGCCAGATCAGTAAAGCTACAAATGGGATCATTTTGGGTAGTGAAAAATATGGAAGAAATACAGCATATTAATGCACAGAGAATGTAGAGTGGGGGTGCTGTAGCCTAGGTGGCCACTTTATTTTTTTTGTTGTTAAATCATAGCTGTATGATTTAATGTATGATTGCATACATTAGTGCAATCAAGGGGTACAATGTGCTGGTTTCATATACAATCTGAAATATTCTCATCAAACTGTTCAACGTAGCCTTCATGGCATTTTCTTAGTTATTGTATGTAGACATTTGTATTCTGCATTTAGTAAGTTT
>CAUYPK010040999.1:0-14683 GCA_963574355.1 Loris lydekkerianus
ACCCAACTATACCACAAGACTATGAGGAAAGGACCAAGGAAGGGGAAGGGAGGGGGGAGGTTTGGGTGGAGGGAGGGTGATGGGTTGGGCCACATCTATGGTGCATATTTTTATCTATAATAAAAAAAAAAATAAATAAAATAAAATAAAATACAAAAAAAAACACAAATATTTCTTTGCAAGGTAAAACTAAGTCTATATATAATATGTGGCAAAAAAATCCAAGCATTAAAAAAAAAAATCAACCTATCTTTTTTTTAAAGCACTTCTTCTTTAAAAGGAAATTTCAGATGAACATTTTCCCCAGTTAGCAAAGATCATTCACTGATGAGCAAGATGATATATGCGAATCATTTGAAGAATGTATAGCTATTGTAGACCTATTAATTAAAGAATACACTGAAAGGGGGCGGCGCCTGTGGTTCAGTGGGTAAGGCACCAGCCCCATATATAGAGGGTGGCAGGTTCGAACCCGGCCCGGCCAAACTGCAACAAAAACCATAGCCCGGCATTCTGGTGGGCACCTGTAGTCCCAGCTACTCAGGGGAGGTTGAGGCCTAGGCCCATGAGTTGTAGGTTGCTGTGAGCTGTTGATGCCACAGCACTCTACCAAGGGCGACAAAGTGAGACTCTGCCTCAAAAACAAACAAACAAAAAAAAAAAACAAATACACTGAAAGGTTCACTGACTTTGAGAATCAGGACATCAGACTCAATTTAGCATTTCAGCCTCTCCTAGTTGATATCACCAAGGCATCAAAAAAACTACAGGTGGAATTGGTCAAGCTCTCAATACATTACACTTTAAAATCATTGTTAGGTTCTAAGAACAATCCAATTAAAATGTACCAAGGCATCAAAAAACTACAGGTGGAATTGGTCAAGCTCTCAGTATATTACACTTTAAAGTCATTGTTAGGTTGTAAGAACAATCCAATTAAAATATGGGAAAAAACGTTCCAGGCATTGTGGCGGGTGCCTATAGTCCCAGCTGCTCGGGAGGCTGAGGCAGGAGAATCGCGGAAGCCCAAGAGCTGGAGGTTGCTGTGAGTCCTGTGGCATCACGGCCCTCTACAGAGGGCGGTAAAGTGAGACTCTTTCTCTACAAAAAAAAAAAAAAGGAAAAATGCAGTAGAATACCCAGGCCTTCAGCAGGATGTCCAAAACATGCTTTTTTTGCTTTCAGTCACTTATTGCCACAAATCTATATTCTCCTACCTAACCCAAATCAAGATGCCCTTAAGATCACAAATGACGGATGCCCAGCTAGAGGATCAGCTGATACTGAGGACTTCCATGGTGCATCCAAATATTCACATTTTTCCCAACAAAAAGCAGACACAGACTTGGTAGCACAGTGGTTATGGCGCCAGCCACATACACCGAGGGTGGCAGGTTCGAACCCAGCCCAGGGACAGCTTAAACAACAATGACAAGTGCAACAAAAAATAGCCGGGCATTGTGGCAGGCTCCTGGGAGCTATATGGCAGCTACCTGGGAGGTTGAGGCAAGAGAATCACTTAAGCCCAAGAGTTTGAGGTTGCTGTGAGTTGTAATGTCATAGCACTCTCCTGCGGTGACATAGTGAGACTGTCTCAAAAAAAAAAAAAAAAAAAAAGAAAAGAAAAAAAAGCAGACATATAGTTATTAAAATATTAGTTAACTTAATTTTATTATTATTAATATTATTTTGAGACAGAGCCTCAAGCTGTCACCCTGGGCAGAGTACTGTGGCATCACAGCTCACAGCAACATCCAACTCCTGGGTTCAAGCGATTCTCCTGCCTCCGCCTACCAAGTACCTGGGTCTACAGGCACTCACCACAACGCCCGGCTATTTTTTTGGTTGCAGCCATCATTGTTGTTTGGCGGGTCCGGGCTGGATTCGAACCTGCCAGCTCAGGTGTATGTGGCTGGTGCCTTAGACACTTGAGCCACAAACGCCGAGCCACATTAGTTAACTTTAAAGTTAAAAAATAGTTTTCATTTTTTGAAATTATTAGATACATAGTAGTTAGGTCTCTACAAAATAATGTACATTTTTAAGTATATCTAATTGAAGTTTCTTGACGGCCACCTCATTTGATTACAGCTAAATTAATGCAGCCTTCCAACACAAAAAGGTTCCCCACCCCTAAAGTAAAAGATAAAACTGGAACGGAACTTTGTCATGCCAGATCACAAGAGGCTCTCAAAGGTTCTATGGGTATATCAAAAGGACACAAGAGTTAACTTCAAAGAAGCTCCTACTGGCCAGAGGACAATTCGAGCTGTGCTAAAGAACAATTCTTGGATAAATTGAAATCCATAAATAATACAGTAGAACTTCCATAGTTGACCACCACCCTACATTGACCACCTCCTTAAGTTTACCTAATTTTCATAGACAGGACATGTACCACATGTACGTGTCAATACAGCAGGCCTAGTTTCTTATGTTGACCACCTCCATATATTGACTAGTTTGTTACAGTCCCTTGGGTGGTCAACTTTACAGGGGTTCTACTGTATTTAAGTCTGTGAATTAATAATGATACTTAAACAAAAGAGGCCAAATGCTAATCCCAGCATTTTGGGAGGCTGAGGCAGGAGGATATCTTGAGGTTAGAAGTTTCAGGCTATAGTGAGCTATGATCACACCACAGCACTCCAGCCTGGGTGACAGAGCAAGACCCTATCTCTGGGGGAAAAAATTTAAAAACTGGTCATCCTGGAGGATAGGATGATTAGGAACAAAAATAGGTAAGTAGTGGGAAAGAATCAAATACTCATTTCTCTCATCTGCCATATAATAGTCATATCTTGTAGTATAAGGGTAAACAAAAACCTAAAAAAATTTTTTTTTTCATTTTCCTTTCATCTGCTCAGCATTTCCTTTAGAAATTGAAATTATAAATTCTTTGACTGTCTCTTTGAGGTGTACATAAATCTTGTAGAAAGTTAAATAGGTCTCTTTCCAGTTTTCTATCCCAGGAAGGCTTTTCTTAGAGGCCTAATAGGCATCTCCTTGGAATGTGAAGTTCAAGGGGGATGGCAACTTATTGGTCTGTTTCTGTGAGAGTTTAAGCCTAGACTCTATGTCCTGTTTGTCATAAAGATAGGAAAAGTTCAATTTTTCCTTTTGATAAAGACAATTAACATGCATGTGATTGATTGCCTTTTCCTGCCCATATAAAAGGGTAATTTATGGCTTGGCACCTGTGGCTCAAGCAGCTAAGGTGCCAGCCACATACACCTGAGCTGGCGGGTTCGAATCCAGCCCGGACCCACCAAAAAACAATGACAACTGCAACCAAAAAATAGCCAGGCATTGTGGTGGGTGCCTGTAGTTCCAGCTACTTGGGAGGCTGAGGCAGGAGAATCACTTGAGCCCAGGAGTTGGAAGTTGCCGTGAGCTGTGATGCAACAGCACTCTACCCAAGGCAACAACTTGAGGCTCTGTCTCAAAAAAAAAAAAAAGAAGAAGAAGAAGAAGGGGTAATTTATTCCCTCCACAATCTCCTTAGTGGAATGCCTATAATGTGCATTGCAGCCTGGCTGAATGCTTATTCAATAATAAAACTGTTTTCTTTCTTTTATTTTATTTTGTGGAGCGCTAAATTGACAGAAATTTTTATTTTTAATTGTTTCCCAAACATGTATAACCAAATAGCAGATGAGAGGAAGCATCTCATTATAAAAACATTCTGTCTAATAAGTGAAAAAGAAATGATGGAGTTAGAGTATCACCATTTTGCAGACCCCAGTGAAAGAATAGATCCAGGCATCAATAGCTGCCAATATCATGGACAGACATTATGTGCACCTTGAAAAAGAACACACCACCACCTATAGTCTGGACAAAGGGATCAAAAACCTGAAACTGACCAAGCCTAAATTGCAGGAAAAACATAAGCCAGAGGAACAAGATGAACTGCACCAGTAAGTATGCTGTCAGCAAAATTGAGGACTGTGGGAAATTGAACAGGTCAAATAGCCTGGGCTCTTCTTCATGAAATTGTCAAAAAAGGAAAGGGATGAGGCTGCGGTGGGAGGATCACTTGACCTTAGGAGTTGGAGACCAGACTGGACAACATAATGATATCCCCTCTCTAAAATAATAATGATGATGATGATGATGATGATGATGATGATGATGATGATGATAAAGTTAAAAAATAAAAAGAAAAGGATGGAGGACAACCTCATTGTAAGGAGACTTAAAGAACCTGCTAAAAACAACAAAAATTTAAGAAAAACCATGATGATAAGAGATGCACACTTGAGTAATAAAGCTAAATAGAAACCCAAAGAAGTGGTTTCCATAAAGTCAGAATTGTGGATACGCTAAGCAAGAGGAAGACAATGTTTTGTGTAAGGGTTTTTTGTACTTGTATTTTATTGTACAAGAAAAATGCTAAGATTATTTCCAATTTGGCTGGGCACAGTGGCTTGCTCCTACAGTCCCAGCACTTTGGGAGGCTGAGGCAGCAAGATGGCTTGAGGCCAGCCTGACCAAGAGCAAGACCTCAACTCTACAAAAAAATAGAAAAATTACCTGGGTATGGTGGCACATACCTGTAGTCCCTGCTACTCCGGAGGCTGAAGCAGGAGGATTGCTTGAGCCCAGGAGTAAGGTTGCAGTGAGTTATGATGATGCCACTGAACTCTAGTCTGGATAACAGAGCCAGACCCTGTCACTAAAAAAAAAAAAAAAAAATTATTTCAAATCAATTCCTCTAATCTTCGCTTTCCCAGAAAATTCTACACTGGACATAAAACTGGCCAAGTGAGGTGGCTCATGCCTATAATCCTAGCACTCGAGGAGGGTGGGAAGGGCAGATTGCTTGAGCTCAGGAGTTCAAGTACAGCCAGAGCAAGAGTGAGATCCCGCCTCTACTAAAAATAAAAAAAACTAGTCTGGCATTGTGGCAGGCATCTGCAGTGCTAGCTACTCGGGAGGCTGGGGCAGGAGGATTGCTTGAGTTTAAGAGTTTAAGGTTTAAGGTTAAGGTTAACTCTTGGGTTAAGATCCCAAGAGTTTAAGGTTGCTGTGAGCTATAGATGACACCAGGGCATTCAAAGCAGGGGGATAGAATGATATTCTGTCTCAAAAATAAAATAAAACAAAATAAAAGTGAAGTAACCACCTAACAGAGTGGATGGAACTAGAATCAAGGTGACTTCTGGATTTATATGACAGGAGAGGGTGAGAATTGCAAAAATATCAAGAGGCCATGCATAACTTATAGCTAATAAGCAATTAACTTGGCCAGTACATTTTGCAAGGAGAGAATACTTCAACCTAAGACAATCAATCAGGAGGGGCTTTCCAGAGAAGAGAGGATCTGAGCCAAATCTGGAGTTAGAATCTGGATACTTGAAAAAGGCGTGTAGTATAAACAGATGGCACAGTATACACGAAAGCACAGAGAAGGGAAAACACAAAAATATCTTCAGAGAATGTTCTTTCTTCCACTGACTTACTTTTTATCCTTCAAGTGCAAGTATTGTTTTCTCAGAAAACCTTTTCTGTTTCTCCCAGTCCAGGTCAGGTTCTCTGTTAGATGCTCTTAGCTCACTCTCCTTTGTAACTCTTATCGCTGCCATAACTCAATAGTGAATTGTGAAATGGGTCATTTAGGGTCTCTTTCTGCAGAGCATAAAACTTCCTCAAGGCAGGGACTCTGGTTGTCATTATCACATGTCAGTGCCCAACTCGAAGTCTTGCATGATAGACACTGAATAAAAATTTGAGAAAATGAACGAGTGAACTCGTTGGGCTAGAATGGAGGGTTCTGCCCGAGACTTAAAATTGGAAATTTTTACTGGATGCTAGATGGTGATGACCTAAAATGCTAGGGGAAAATGCTTAAATTTTTTTCTTTTTTTAAACAAGAGAAGTGCATTATCTCACAGTCTAAGATCTAGAATTCCAAAATCAATTATATTCATCAATTTACAGGTGCCAACAAGGCTGGTTCCTTCTGGAAGCTCTGTTCCAGCCTCCTCTGCTTGGTTTGGACCTTGCCATCTTCTTTCTATGTGTGTCTCTGTGTCCAAATTCCCCCCACCCACACACACTTTTTTTTTTTTTTTTGTAGAGACGGAGTCTCACTTTATTTCCCTTGGTAGAGTGCCGTGGTGTCACAATGCTCACAGCAACCTCCAACTCCTGGCTCAGGCGATTCTCTTGCCTCAGCCTCCTGAATAGCTGGGACTACAGGCGCCCACCACAACGCCCAGCTATTTTTTTGTTGCAGTTTGGCCAGGGCTGGGTTTGAACCCGTCACCCTCAGTATATGGGGACAGCGCCCTACCCACTGAGCCACAGGTGCTCCCCCAAATTTCCCCTTTTTACAAGAACAGCAGTCATAATGGATTCAGGCCTACTGAAATGACCTCATTTTATCTTGTTTATCACTATAAAAAATCCTATCTCCAAATAAGGTCACATTCTGAGGTATTAGGGCTTAGGACTCCAATATATCTATTTTGTGGAGGGCACAATTCAACACATAAAACATGGCTAACTCCCACCGCCACTCAAGATTCAGTTCAGGGTTTTATTTATTCCATGTAGCTTTCTCTGAGACCTCCTTTCCTTCCTGAGAAATGGCTGTGTGTTTCCATAGTAAGTTTGCTTTCCTCTGTCCTGGTATTTATTAAGCAATAAAGAAAGACCTTGCGTATTGTTTTTCTCCCAGTGGACTATAAATGCCTTTAAAAGCAGAGATACTCTAAATTATCTTCATATTTCATATGTGTTGAACTATTTTTAGGATGGATGATATAATAATCTATAATTTTCTAATTCTTAATTTTACCTTTGTCACAATATCAAAACAAAATACCTTTAATATTTTTCTTTTTCTTTTTTTAAGACATTGACTCCCTTTGTCACCCTTGGTGGAGTGCTGTGGTGTCATAGCTCACAGCAACCTCAAACTCCTGGGCACAAGAGATCCTCTTGCCCCAGCCTCTCAAGCAGTTGGGACTACAGGCACACACCACTTGAGTACTTTTTCTAATTTTAGTAGAGACAGGGTCTCACTCTTGCTTGGGCTGGTCTCAGACTCCTGAGCTCAAGTGATCTACACACTTGGGCCTCCCACCCAGAGTGCTAGGATTATAGGCGTGAGCCACCGTGCCCCACGCAATATACTGCTTTCTTAAAACACAGTTTTCTCTATTAACTGAAAAATCATAAATCTCTGAATTTTAGTCTATAAATTTTTAATTCAACATTTAACTTTCTACCATTATGATCTAATTATGTGTACATACAGTTCAGAATTTCAGCTGCTATGATTTAAACCACTATAATAGTTTTTATTAAATTAATGGAATCCATCAACATTTTCTTGTCACTGTGATAAGAATAAGTCTTTGGTCTGGGTTCTAGGAACCTCAGAGAAAAAGTAGCTCAATGTTAACAACTATTCCTAGTTAATATATCTGCTCCTTCTACCTTTCCATTCCCATTTCCATTCCCTAAAATTTTTATTGTGGTAAAATATACATTTACCATTTTAACCATTAAGTATATTCCTTTCTGTCTTTATGAATTTAACTATATATATGTTTCTCTCCTTTCATTTCCAATCTATTTGCACCTTAGATCTAAAGCAGGTCTCTTGTAGACAGCATACACATATAATTGGATATTTTAAAAATCCATTTTGTTAGTCTATGCCCTTTGGGGAGTTTAAACCATTTGCATTTAAAGTAATCACTGATAGGAAAGGACTTATTTTTTCCATTTTGTTGTTTCCTTTCTGTATGTCTTATGGCTTTTTTTGCCTGTTTCTTTCATTACTGATTTCCTTTAAGAATTCTTTCTTTCTTTTTGAGACAGTCTCACTATGTTGCCCTTGGTAGAGTGCTGTAGTGTCACAGCTCACAGCAACCTCCAACTCTTGGGCTTAAGTGATTCTCTTGCCTCAGCCTCTCAAGTAGTAGTCTCACCTGGGACTACAGGTGGCCCCCAAACACCCAGCTATTTTTTTGTTGTAATTGTCATTGTTGATTGGCAGGCCCAGGCTGGGTTCAAACCTGCTCGCTCTGGTGTATGTGACTGGCGCTGTAGCCACGGAGCTACAGGCACGGAGCCAGATTTCCTTTTTCTTTAGATGACATTTTATTGTGTCATGTTGTAATTCCCTTCTCATTTCCTTTTGTGTATACTCTAGATCTTTTCTTTGTGGTTACCATATGAATTAAATATAACATCTTAAGGTTGTAAGAGTCTAGTTTTTCCTGTGGTAAAACACACATATTACCTTAACTATTTTTCACATGTGCAGTACAGTGGTATTGAATGTTTAAAATGTTGTGAACCATCACTACTATCTAGTTCTATAATTCTTTCCATCTTGGAAAACTGAAACTCCACATCTATTAAACAATAACTCCTCAAGCCTCCTTACCTTCAGCCCCTGGCAACCATTATTTTCTGTCTCTATGATTTTGACTATGGTAAATACTTTGTATAAGTGGAATCATACACTATTTTTCCTTTAACGACTGGTTATTTCACCTAGTATAATATTCCCAGGGATCAACCATATTATAGCATGTGTCAGAATTTTCCTTTTTATAGCTAATATTCCATTGTATGTACATGTCACTTTGGTTTATCCATTTATCCACTGTCTCCATGCTTTAGCTACTGTGATGCTATAAACATGAGTATACGAACATGTGTATATCTTCAAGAACCTGCTTTCAATTATTTTGTGTATGCAATTATCCTATTTATTGGCTCTAGTATCTAGGAGCCAATTATTTTGTGTATGCAATTATCCTATTTATTGGCTCTAGTATCTAGGAGCTCATGTGTCAGGTGCACATATATTTATGATGTCTTCTTGCTAAATTGTTCCCTTTGCCATTATATAATGACCATTTTGTCCTTCTTTACCATTGTTGATTTAATGTCAGTTTTATCTGATATGAGAATGACTTGCTGTCTTTTGGCTTCTATTTGCATAAAACATTTTTTTTCCATCCTTTCACACTGTGCTTGTGTGTATGTGTGTGTGTGTGTCCTGTGGTTTAGGTTTATCTCCTGGAGACAACAGATACTTGGATTGTGTTTTTTCTTTCTTTCTTTTTTTTTTTTTTCTAGTTTCTGGCCAGGGTTGGGTTTGAACATGTCACCTCTGGCATATGGGGCCAGCGCCCAACCCCTTTGAGCCACAGGGGCCGCCCCAGGATTGTGTTTTTTCACCCATTTATCTAGCCTATGTCTTTGGGGTAGTGCATTTGAATTGTTAACGTTAGGAGACAAAATTGATATGGTAGGATGCTGTTCTGTTTATCATGTTGCATAGGATCTTATTGCTTTATAATACTGTTTAATAAGAATTGTGAGATTTTTACTTTTTGGGTGATTTACACTGGTGGATATCTATTGTGCCGATTCATGTATAATGCAATTCTGAGTATTTACATATGCTTCTCATAAAGGTTACACCTTCCAGAGCCTGATTTAATAAAAAACTGAGGCTTCCGAGTGCGATAAAAGTGAGACTGTCTCTTAAAAAAAACAAAAAACAGGGCGGCGCCTGTGGCTCAGTGAGTAGGGCGCCGGCCTCATATGCTGAGGGTGGCGGGTTCAAACCCAGCCCCAGCCAAACTGCAACAACAAAAAAATAGCCAGGCGTTGTGGCGGGCACCTGTAGTCCCAGCTACTCGGGAGGCTGAGGCAAGAGAATCGCTTAAGCCCAGGAGCTGGAGGTTGCTGTGAGCTGTGTGATGCCACGGCACTCTACCAAAGGGCCATAAAGTGAGACTCTGTGTCTATTAAAAAAAAACCAAAAAACAAAAAACAAAAACTGAGGCTAAATTCAGGTCCCAAACATAGAAACTTAAAATTTTCTTGAAATCCAATACAAATTTTAGATCTAAATAATCAACCTGAAAAGAAAATCACATAATTTAGTCTAAATCAGATTTTACTGTATTTCTACCTATGACAATACAAACTCTTCAGAATTTGTAAGATGGCAAAAGTTGACAATCACCTGAGAACAACTTTATTAATGACTAGATTAAGTTGTAAATCCATCAAGAAAAACCATGTAGGCTCGGCACCTATAGCTCAAGTGGCTAAGGCGCCAGCCACATACATCAGAACGAGCGGGTTCAAATACAGCCTGGGACCTGCCAAACAACAATGACAACTACAACCAAAAAATAGCTGGGTGTTGTGGCGGGCGCCTGTAGTCCCCGCTACTTGGGAGGTTGAGGCAAAAAAATCACATAAGCCCAGTAGTAGGAGGTTGCTTTGAGCTCTCAGCACTCTACCAGGGTAACAGTTTGAGGCTGTCTCAAAAACAAACAAACAAAAAAAAGAAAAAGAAAAAGAAAAGAAAGAAAGAAAAACCATCTAACACACTTAAAAAGAAATGGCATAGGCTGGGCATGGTGTCTCACACCTGTGATCCCAGCACTTAGGACGCTGAGATGGGTGGATTGCCTGAGCTCACAGGTTCAAGACCAGCCTGAGCCAGAGCAAGACCTCGTGTCTAAAAATAGCCAGGCATTGTGGCAGTAGTACAGCTACTTGGAAGGCTGAAGCAAGAGAATCGTCTGAGCCCCAGAATTTGAGGCTGCTGTGAGCTATAACGTCACAGCACTCTACGGAGGACGACAAAGTGAAACAAAAAAAGTGAAATGGCATATAACATTGGGCAGTTGTATGTCCTGACAAAATAAATCAACAGCTCCTGGTCAAATTCCCAATACCCAAGAGAGATTTAAAAAGATAAACTATTATTGGGCAGCGCCTGTGGCTCAGTGAATAGGGCACAGGCAGGTGGAGCTCAGGAGTTCCAGACCAGCCTGAGCAAGAGTGAGAACCTGCCTCTACTAAAATAGAAAAATTAGCCAGGTGTTTGGCATGTGCCTGTAGTCTCAGCTACTTGGATACTGAGGCAGAAGGATTGCTTGAATCCAAGAGTTTGAGGTTGCTGTGAGCTACGATGACACCATGGCACTCAACCCAGGGCAACAAAGTAAGACTGTCTCAAAAAAGAAAAAAAAAAAAAAAAGTAAAAAGTATAATCTTACAACAAAATAAATATCAATTTTGAAAAACCATGGGCACTTTCTTCCCCAAAACAGGGAACAGAGTCAATGTGGTAAATCTGATTTTAGTAATATAAGCAACCACATGCCTGGAGCACTTAAATTTTCCAAAGCCTGAACATAAAAAGGTCTTCACGTAGTAATCTTCATTAATATTTAATTTTTTTGAAACAGAATCTCACTCTGTCACCCCGGGTAGAGTGCCATACCATGACAGCTCACAGCAAAAGACTCTTGGGCTCGAACAATTCTCTTGCCTCAGCCTCCCGAATAGCTGGGACTACAGGTGCCTGCCATAACACCCAGCTGTTTTTACAGACAAGGTCTTGCTCTTATTCAGGCTGGTCTGGAACTCCTGAGCTCAGGTCATCTGCCCACCTCAGCCTTCCAGATTGCTTGGGATTACAGGCATGAGCCACTGTACCAGGCCTTCCATTAATATTAAAAAAAAAAAAAAGTAACCTTGCAACAGCCAGCAAATTTAAATTCTTATTAATAACCTCTAGTTCTTACACATTCTGTCCATGGAAAGAGCTATATAATTGTGCCCTTTTAAAAGATGCAAATGAGGCTCACCTAGTCTCAATAGCTAGCACCTGCCTTGGGCTGTTGTCTCAGGAAAGGAAATTGAGAACGGTCAGAAAGCCAGCCAATTCCTCATTTCTGCTGCCATGCTCATTCAGCCCGGAGTGCCTCTTTTCAACTGGAATAGGCTGGTCCCTAACATTTAAGACTAGGTAGTTCATCATAAACAAAGCCTATACCAGCTGAGGAAAGGAGACTTCACAGCTGACAAAGAACTGGCCACACCTGTTTTTTCTTATCTCTGTTGTTCTTAAAGAAATTCCTCTAAGGTGAGCCAAAGTCAGTGGCTCATTTTAACCTGGGGCAACTATTCACTGCTCTGGGAGTTTTCAGTCATCTAACCAGATTCTCATCATTCAGTTCTCATCCCAATAGCTCTCAGCCCCTGCTTGGGAAGTTCCTAGGGAACGCCTAGGGAAGCAGATGAAACTAATTAGAACAAAGTCCATCAAAGGAAATAAGCATTTTACTCACTGTTGTACAGAGCTCTCACCACAAACGTGGAAAAACTATAGAGGAAATATTTCTATCACAGAGGGGTCCACAGTCATTGTCTTCCCCTTTTTAGCTCTCTGCCCCAACACCCTCAACTTGTCTTCACTGTGTTTCTTTTCCCTGAGGCACAAATATTTCTTTTCAGCTTGTTTTTGAGAAAGACTTATTTTTATGATTTACCCAGCTAAGCATAAAATCAAGCTCTGCTGGGATACAGAATAAAATTAAATAAACAGTCCTCCGAACATCCAGGAAATGGCTGCTGGGCTTTCGGTCTTCATGAAATTCCTGGAGCAGCTGTACTCTCCTATGCTGGGTCCTCTTCATCCACTGCCTCATCGCTGTTGTTGGTATTTTTCTTTTGCTCAGCCTCTGGCCCTGCAGGCAGAATGCTGGTGACCGTGTGCAGAAGAGCTTCGATCTGTTCCTCAGTCAGCCGCTCTTCACTCTCTTCCACCATCTGTAGAAGAAAAGAAACCCTCCAGTGGTTACACATGAGTATCACAGCCCTGATCCATCCCTGCCCTTCCTGCCCACATTTGAGAGGGCGAAGCCAACTCAAATCCTAGTGAGCCAACGTGACTGCTCAAAATGGTTCAGTGAAAAAACTGAGGAAGGGCAGCATTTTTCTTTAAAGAACACACTAACAGTTTTATACTCATCCACATATATATACAGACATCAATATGTTATGTTGTAAATGCAAAGAAAACTCACCTCTGGGAAGTGAAATGGCATTTTTATAAACTTTTGCATTTCACAGAAGCATTATCTGTAACTTAAAGAACCGTATTAACAACTCATTTGATGACTGCCCACTGTGTCCCAAATTGTTTACATCCCTACAGAGAGGGCCTCCGTGTGCCTGGAGCTGCATCTTCCACTCTCCATCTATTACTTCTTTTAACCCTCCTGACAGTCCTGGTAAGGGGCAGAACTGGAATCCCACACCAGGCTGCCTGAGTCCAAAGCCCACAATTCAACACACTCTGTGGCCCTGCTCATCTCCCAGGAGTGCAGGAGTCTGAGAAACGTGGGCCAGGACACAATCCCACACTGCCCCTCAGTGGTCCACATAAAGCCTGGTTTCTGACACGGTCCCAGTAATCTGAACGCAGAGATGACAACTTCAATCACCAGGCTCACCTCTAATTCTATCATGTAGTCAGCCACCTTTTTAAGCACAGTATGCAAGCAGTCAAGTCACCCAAACAGGTTCACTTTCACTTGGTGGCATTAACCATCTATCACCTTTCTCAGCCTAGGGCATTTCCCATGGCAATCTCTGAAATCTGGCAATAGGACCAAAAGAAGTTCTGAAAGAAATCCTAGCAGATTTAAGTAAAACAGAACAACAGGCTAGGTTTGCAATCCTGAAAAGGCCCTCAGTCTGACTACTTTGCTTTACAGATGATGACAGTACAGAAGTTCAGGAGGTCCAGTGACATGTCTAAGATCATACTGCAAACTCCTGACAAAACACTCGTCTCCTACTTCAGCCCCAAAATGTTTCCACAACTAGATGATAATCCTGGGGGTTCCAGCATAGGGAAGATCCTATGTGAGCCAACGGGGGTCACTTTCCATCATGCTATGAAATAAAATGACCCTTTTCTAAAGAGTCAATGGCTCAGTAAAATGTAAATTTTTACTGAACAAAAAACAGTCCTCAAAAATTCAATTTTAAAATCAGACGTGCAAAGTCAAGGTCTGTAAAAAAGCAGTAATCCAACACAGGTTGTCCTCAAAGAATGTAAGAGGAAGTAGGAAACATCTGAAATTTGATTATTTAATCCAGAGAAGATGATCTCAAGAATATCTACAAGTTTATAAATAATCAGCATATGCGGCTGGTAAACAACCTCCCACCAGTATCCGCACAGTGCTCCACAGTTTGTGAGGGGAATTGTGGAATCACTGCCACCATAGCTTCTCAAGAGCCCTATACATAATGCCAGGACAATTTACAGATTGAGTAAGTAGAGGATATTCTAAAAAGAACATAATCTCACAGGAAGTAGGGATAAGAATCCCACGCCTTCTATCATTTCCTCTCCCAAAGATCTGTACAGCAGACTAGAGTCCACTGGTTTGAGTTGGGTTGTATGATTTGGGGGGGTGGGGTGGGGGGCTTCTTAGAAAACCAGAGAGGCCACCTTTGTGCACTGCAATCTCTGGGTCTGGCAGTTGCAACACTGATCGTGTCAGCTAGATGTATTCCTAGCAATAGGTTCTATAATTCGAGCCTTTTTATAATCACTAAGTTATTAGCAGGCATAGATGGCAGTACTGTTCAGGAAGTCATGGGGTTCCCTGGCCTGTCTTGAGGCTAGAAGGCTAATGAAGTCATTTAGCTAATTATGCTAAATGAAGACCCAGTAGGGCATGCCAGAAGTCACAAGCCCACCTCCTTTCCTCCCCGAGGCGGGGGGGGGGCGGGGGGGCGGGGGGGGGCGGCCGGGGGGGGCGCGCGCCCGGGGCCCCCGCGCGCCCCCGGCGCGGGCCCCGGGGGGGGGGGGGCCGCCCGCCGC
>CAUYPK010041001.1:0-15646 GCA_963574355.1 Loris lydekkerianus
TGAGGAGGACCCCCCGCAGGCAATTGAAGCAGCTTCAAAAATACACTACTGGGACTTGTTCAAACTAAAAAGTTTCTGCACAGCCAAGAACACAGTAAGTAAAGCAAGCAAACAGCCCTCAGAATGGGAGAAGATATTTGCAGGTTATGTCTCTGACAAAGGGTAATAACCAGAATCCACAGAGAACTTAAATGCATTATCAAGAAAAGAACAAGGGATCCCATCACAGGCTGGGCAAGGGACTTAAAGAGAAACTTCTCTAAAGAAGACAGACACAAAATCTACAAACACATGAAAAAATGCTCATCATCTTTAATCATCAGAGAAATGCAAATCAAAACTACTTTGAGATATTATCTAAGTCCAGTAAGGTTAGCCTATGTCACAAAATCCCAAGACCAGAGATGTTGGCGTGGATGTGGAGAAAAAGGGGCACTTCTACACTGCTGGTGAGAATGAAATTTAATACATTCCTTTTGAAAGATATATGGAGAACACTTAGAGATCTAAAAATAGATCTGCCATTCAATCCTATATGTCCTCTACTAGTTATATACTCAGAAGACCAAAAATCTCACCATAACAAAGATATTTGTACTAGAATGTTTATTGCAGCCCTATTCATAATTGCTAAGTCATAGAAAAAGCCCAAGTGCCCATCGATCCATGAATGGATTAAAAAATAGTGGTATATGTATACCATGGAATATTATGCAGCCTTAAAAAAAGATGGAGACTTTACCTCTTTTATGTTTACATGGATGGAGCTGGAAAATATTCTTCTTAGTAAAGTATCTCAAGAATGGAATAAAAAGTACCCAATGTACTCAGCCCTACTGTGAAACTAATTTAGGGCTTTCACATTAAAGCTATAACCCAGTTACAACCTAAGATTAGGGGGAAGAGGAAAAGGGAGGGGAGGGAGGGGGGAGGGGGGTAGAAGAAGGGGGATAGATGGGATTACACCTGCAGTGCATCTTACAAGGGTATATGTGAAACTTAGTAAATGTAGAATGTAAATGTCTTAGCACAATAACTAAAAAAATGCCAGGAAGGCTATGTTAACCAGTGTGACGAAAATGTGTCAAACGGTCTATGAAGCTAGTGTATGATGCCCCATGATCATATCAATGTACACAGCTATGATTTAATTAAAAAAATAAATTAAAATAAAAATATCCCAAGATCAGAGATGTTGGCATGGATGTGGAGAAAAGGGAACACTTCTAAACTGCTGGTAGGAATGCAAATTAATACATTGGAAAGATATTTAGAGAACATTTAGAGATCTAAAAATAGACCTGCCATTCAATCCTATAATTCTTCTACTAGGTATATACCCAGAAGACCAAAAATAACATTATAACAAAGATATTTGTACCAGAATGTTTATTGCAGACCAATTCATTATTGCTAAGTCATGGAAAAAGCCCAAGTGCCCATCGACCCACGAATGGATTAATAAATTGTGGTTTATGTACATCATGGAATATTATGCAGCCTTAAAGAAAGATGGAGACTTTACCTCTTTCATGTTCACATGGATGGAGCTGGAACATATTCTTCATAGTAAAGTATCTCAAGAATGGAAGAAAAAGTATCCAATGTACTCAGCCCTACAATGAAACTAATGTATGGCTTTCATATGAAAGCTATAACCCAGATACATCCTAAGACTATGGGGAATGGGGAGAGAGAGGGCAGGAAGGGGAGAAAATGGGCAGAGGGAGGATAATTGGTGGGATTACACCTATGGTGCATCTTACAAGGGTACATGTGAAACTTACTAAATGTAGAATATAAATGTCTTAACACAATAACTAAGCCAGGAAGGCTATGTTAACCAGTGTGATGAAAATATGTCAAATGGTATATAAAACCAGTGTATGGTACCCCATGATTGCATTAATGGACACAGCTATGATTTAATAAAAAAAATAAAAAATAAAAATAAATAAAAAGAAAAAAAAAGAAAATCAATCTGGGAGAAGGGGAGAGGGCAGGTGGGTAAATTTATACCTATTAGGTATAGTACACACTATCTGGGTGAAGGGGACACTTATAACTTTCACTCAATTTGCACAAAGATAAAGTATGTAAATAAAACATGTCTACCCCATAATATTCTGAAATTTAAAAAATAAATGAAAAGAGAAAAAAAAGATTTTAAGTCTTTTAAATATAAAAGAAAATATTAGTAAAAGAACAAATTAAACCCAGTGTAAACAGATAAAAAAATAATAATAAAAATTAGTTGAAATTTATGAAATTGAAAATAGATAATAAAAAAAATCAATAAAATCAAAAGCTGGTTCCTTGAAGAGTTTGAAACAATTGGTAAACTAGTCACAAAAATGAGTAAAAAGACAGAAAATCATATCAAGAATGAAGATGGACATCACCAAAAATTCTATACAAATTGAGTATGAGAATTGACTATTACAAATTATATCAATAAATGTGATAACTTAGATGAAATAAATAGACTTCTTTAAAAAATACAATTTACCAAATTATCAATAATCACATAGCAGATCTAAAGGAACTGAATTTATTATAAAAACTTTTCCAGAGAGAAAATTCCAGAGCTACATGGAATCACTGGCACATTTTACAAAACATATAAGGAATAAATAAGAAGAGTTTTATACAAATCTTGCAGAAAAATCAAGGAGGATGGAATATTTTTCAACTCATTTTCAATATCAGCATAATCCCGACACCAAAATCTAACAAAAAAAGAAAAGAATATTATAGGCCAGTGTACTTCATGAACATAGATACAAATTTCCTTAACAAAATATTAGCAAATTGAATCTAGTGCTATAGAAGAAGCATAATATATTACCATCAAGAGGAGCTAACCCCAGAAACACAAGCCTTACTTGACATTTGAAAATTAATAAGTGTTAAGAAAATAATTGACAAGAGCATCTCCATAGAGGAGCAAAAAGAGCATTTGACAAAATTCAACACCTATTCATGATTGAAATTAAGGGGGAAAAAAAACACACAGAAAATAAGGAATAAAAGAAAACCTCAAGGGAATCCAAAAACCACCAACAGCTAATACAATACATTTAATGTGAAGCATTGTATGCTTTCTCCCTAAGAGGGGACACAAGACCAGGATGCTCACTCTCACCATTTATACTGAATAACGGATTAGAAGCAATAAGCTAATAAAACACGGAAAGAAGGAAGCATACAGTTTTCATGGGAAAGTGTAAAACTGACTGTTGCAGATGATATGATTGTGTACACAGAAATCCCTATGGAAGGCTGGGTGCCTGTAGCTCAGCAGCTAGGGCACCAGCCACATACTTGGGGGCTGGTGGGTTCGAACCTGGCCCAGGCCTGCCAAACAATAATGAGAACTGCAACCAAAAAATAGCCAGGCATTGTGGCAGATGCCTGTATTCCCAGTTATTTGGGAGGCTGAGGCAAGAGTTTGAGGTTGCTGTGAGCTGTGATGCCATGGCACTTTATGGAGGGCAACATAGTGAGAATGTCTCAAAAAAAAAAAAAAAAAAAGAAAGGAAGGAAGGAAGGAAGGAAGGAAGGAAGGAAGGAAGGAAGGAAGGAAGGAAGGAAGGAAGGAAGAAAAGACATCCTGATGGAATCTACACAAACAATTTCTATTAGAACTGACAAGCAAATTTCACAAGCTTGCAGAAAATCAGGGCAAATACACAGAAATCAATTGTATTTCTATGTGTTAACCGCAAACAATTATGAAATGGAATTTTAAAACAACAATTTATAACAGCAAGACAAAATATTGAATGCCTCAGAATAATTCTAACAAAAAGATGCACAAGACCTTTATACTAAAAACCACAAAAATTTCTGAGAGAAATTAAGGAACACTTAAATAAGTGAATAGATATACTTCATAAATTGAAGAATTCAATACTCTTAAGATGACCATTTTACACAAACTGATCTCTTTAATACAGTCCCAATCAAATCCCAATGTATTTACTATAAGAAATTGGCAAGCTGATTCTAAAATGTATACATAAATGAAAAGGACCTGAAATAGCCAAAATAATTTTAAGGAAGAAAAAAATTAGAGATTGTATACTATCTAATTTCAAAACATATTATAAAGTAATATTAAGAGATTGAGTCATTACTACAAGGATAGACAAATGGATCAACATAACAGAATAGAAAATCTAGAACTAAATCCACACTTACATATACAGTCAGTTGGTTTTCTTCAAAGGTACCAGGGCAGTTCAATGTGGACAAGAAAGTCTCTTGTACAAATGGTAGAGAGAAAACTGAAATCCACATAGCCAAAAATAAATAAACCTCATTCCACTCACAAAAATTAATTTGAGATGGATCATAGACCTAAACTTAAACACTAGAGCCATAAAACTACAGGAAAAGATTTCTTAGGTAACAAAAGCAGTAGCCATAGAAGAAAAAAACTCATGAATTAAACCCCATCAAAACTAAAATCTTATGCTATTGAAAAAATATTACTTATAAAATTAGTGGGCAAACCACAAACTAGAAAATATATATATCAGCTAAAAGTCTGTTTTCAAAAATCTGGAATCCATGATATATAATGGATTCCTATAAATCAAACATTAAAACTAACAAAAAGAAAACTAACACACTGATTCTCTCTCTTTTTCTTTGTCTCTCATTCATCTTTAACTCACTCTATCACCAAAAATCCTTAAAGTTTCTGATGATAACTTGCATAATAAAAACATTGAAATCAGCAAAAAGAGAAGATGACAGACTATAAGCAGTCCACAAGCACAGTGCCCTCAAGGAAAGGATTGTAAAATGCAGGCAAATGCCTATTTATGGATAGCTCTTCCCACAAAGAACATTGCGAGACCCCAGAGAAATTATGCTAGATGATCAGAGTGAAACAGAAGATGATGAGGCGATTCATTTAACAAAATTGAAGGGATCTGTGCAGAGGCATCTACATGTGGGAAGATTAGGAGAATAAAGCACTGGGTTCCACACTCAACCTGCCCGCACTGTGGCAGCATTGTGAAGGAGCTCCCACACAGGCTCTGCCTGGACTGACCAGATAGCTACCTAAAGTCTGTACAGTCATCACATCAGAAAGCAGGCACAGTAAGGATCTAGTGATTGCCAATCCTGGGTTTCTACAGCTAACACTATCCTGAGTTCTCAGGTGCATGGTGCCAGGTCTTCAAGGGACTCAGCTTTGCAGCAGTTGTCTTTACATCATCCTCAATGGGCTGGGGAAGAAGCAGACAGAGCAGATACTCCCCCAAGCCATGCCCTGTGTCTGGGAACCAAGCACCCAGTCCAGCAGAATATGAGAAGGACTGCCTACGATATTGGACATGACAGACTCAATCTGGTAAGTTTTGGGTGACTGCCTCAGTGAAACCTGGAGGTGTGGTGAGAACTCCATGACCCCTGTGCAACTGGAGCAGACCCCTGCCCATGCAACTTGGCATCCATGGTCCCTGAGCTGATAGAACAACCCATGACCTGCACAGCTTTGCCTCCACACCCCAAGTCAGAACATGGCCACCACCTGCATAACCTTGCTTTCATGGGCCCCAGTTCCAGGTCTGAGGCACTCCCACTGGATCCAAAGGCTCTGTACTTATGGCTCCTAGATATTTCATCAGGCCCAAAGACTGTCTCCAAAATTTTAGCACTGCACCTAGACACTAAGACCCCACAGCTGAGTCTACACCATGGTCACTGGGCTGGCAGAACCTTCTTAAAGTCCAACACTCTGCCAGCAACCTCCCAGTCTTGAGCCACCGTTATACCTGGACCTGCTTCAAGGAAACACCTACAGCCCAATCACCCTTGTCCACTGCCTACATAGCTTCACAAAGTTGCCACTATCTTTTCTGGAGGGAGACCCCAGGCAGAGCAATCACCCCTATGCCAGCCTCTGTGCCGAGGGTTCACCCAACCCCCCAACCTGAACGTCTGACAATGACATGGGGAACAGCCTACCACTCTGCTGAAAGATCATCAATAACCAGCTTAAACTGTGGTAACCACAAGTTAATGGGACAAAACAGAACAACTATACTGTTAGTACACATGCCTCTTCTTTGCCATGTCAATATTTCACAGTAAGGAACACATGCTACATAAGGACCCCCAATTCTTCTAATTCAGCAAGAGAGTTCCCAGCAAAAAAGGACAGGTGACCTGCAAACCTATTACCTCTGAACCAAAAAAAAAAAAAAAATAGGATTCAGATGAGAAGGAGCCAGCAAAAGAATCCTGATAACGTGAAAAAGCAAAACAGTTTGACATCCCCCAAGGGATCACTATGGAGCTACAGTAGTGTACTCCTACAGTAGTGTACTCCAATGAAATTGCTAAAATGACAGAAATGAAATGCAGAACATAGATGAATGGAATTGAAGAGAAAGTTGAAAACCAACAAAAGGAAGCTAAAAAAATTTCAGGAAATTAATGAAAAAGCTACTGAAAAGCTAGACAATGTAAGAAAGGATATATTACAACTTGAAGAAATGGAAGTCTCACTTAGCAAATTTCAAGACACAGCAGAAACCTGAAAGCTTCAACAGATTAAACCAAGGAGAAGAATCTCTGATCTTGAAGACACAGCTCTAGAATTAATGAGTCATTCAAAGAGGTAGAGAAGAGAATAAAAAAGACGGCGCAATCACTAGAGAAATATGGGATTATGTGAAGCAAACTAAACATACAAATTATAAGGTATCCCTGAGGAAGAAGAAAAAAGAGGTAAAAGGATGGAAAATCTATTTGAGGGAATTGTTGAAGAAAACTTCCCTGGTATTGCCAGAGATTTAGACATCCAGATACCAGATGGTCATTGAATACCTGGAAGATTCATAGCAAATAAGATATATCCAAGACACATAGTAATCACCCTGGCCAAAGTCAAAATGAAGAAAAATTCTTCAAGCAGAGAAATGAAAATAAGAATTCACCTATAATAGAAAACCCATCAGGCTAACTGCAGACTTCTCAACAGAGACCTTATAAGCTGAAGTGATTAGGGCTCTATCTCTAATCTTTTCAACAGAAAAACTGCCAGTCCAGAATTTTGTACCCTAAAAAACTAAGTTTCACAAATGAGGTAGAAATTTAGTATTTTCCATACAAGCAAACACTGAGGGA
The DNA here is from genome assembly GCA_963574355.1 of Loris lydekkerianus. Classification (NCBI taxonomy): domain Eukaryota; kingdom Metazoa; phylum Chordata; class Mammalia; order Primates; family Lorisidae; genus Loris; species Loris lydekkerianus. The sequence continues at coordinate 7,150 of CAUYPK010041001.1, forward strand.
AACTGTCATGACCACACCTGCCCTGCAGGAAATACTCTGAATTGCATTATACATGGATTAGCACAATAGGCACCCACCTTAGTATTTCATTTTAGCATCCAAAGGAGCTCAGTCTTACACTCTTATAATAGCACAAAAGGGAAAACAAAGCAGTAGGCACTTCCTAACATGGTGAACAGGATAGCATCCCACATGTTAATTCTATCACTCAAAGTTAACAGTCAGAATGCTCCACTCAAACAACATAGGCTGGCTGAATGGGCGAAAAACATCCCAACTATAGCCTGTCTCTGAAAAACACATTTAAACCACAAGCATACACACACAGACTTGACATGAAAGGATGGAATAAAGTATTCTATGCAAATATAAACCAAAAGAGAACAAGTGCAGCCATTCTCATATCAGATGAAATTGATTTCAAATCAATGTGGTAAAAAAAAAAAAAAAGGTCATTATGTAATGGTAAAGAGATTAATTCAATAAGAAAACATAAAAATCCTAAATTTATATGAATTATATATTTGAAGCTCCCAGTTACATAAAGCAAATTCTAGAGCTAAACAAAGAAATAAATAGTAGCATCATAACATAATTGCCAGGGACTTCAACACCCTACTGGCAGAGCTGGACAAACATCAAAGCAGAAAATAAATAAACAAACACTGGACTTCAAAATAATTCTAAAACAAATGGACCTAACAGAACTTTACAGACCATTCTACCCCCAATGTAGTGAATAGGCACTTTTCTCATCAGTAAATTTTATTTCCTGAGATTGATCATATCTTAGGCACAAAACATATCTCAATAAATTTATAAAAAAACAAAAGCACACAAAGTATCTTCCCATATCACACTGGAATAAAACCAGAAATCAATTCCAAGAGAAACACTGAAATCTACACAAAGTCATGGAAATTAAACAACCTGCTGCTAAACAATTATTGGGTCAATAACAAAATTGAGATGGAATCCAAAGATTCCTTGAACTAAATGACAAAGTAGACATGAACTATCAAAATCTATGGAATTCAGCAAAAGCAAGACTTTGTCTCTAAAGAAAATAAAATTCAAAAAGGAAATAAAAAGGAAAATAAAAATGGCCATAGGTATATGAAAGATATTCAACTCAACATCGCTAAGTATCAGGGAAATGCAAATCCAAACCACAGGGAGATATCACCTCATACTTACCAGAATGGCAGAAAGAAAGAAAGAAAGAAAAGAAAGAAGGAAAGAAAGAGAGAAAGAGAGAAGGAGGGGGGGGGGAAGGAAGGAAGAGTATTGACAAGGTTGTGGAAATGTTAGAATCACTGCATAATATTAGTGGGAGTGTAAAATAATTTAGAGAAACAGCCTTAGAGAAACAGTAAGAAGCTTCCTCAAAAATTGGAAAATGGAGCTACCATATAGTCTGGCAATCCCACTTCTGGGTATATCAAATAAAAAATGAAAGCAGAATATTGAAGAGATACTGTCACTCCCATGTCTATTTCGGCATTATTCATAACAGCCAAGGTATAGAGAAAAAACTCAAAAATCATTAGCAGAGAAATGAGTAAAGAAAATATAATACATACATGCAGTGAAATATCATATTGTTCAACTTTAAAACAGAAAGAAATCCTACTGTGTGTGACAACATGGATGGACCTGGAAGACAATTTGCTAAGTGAAATTAGTCAGTCACAGAAGGACAAATACTGTGTGCTTCCTTTTGCTTGAGGCATCTAAAATGGTGAAAGGTATAGAAGTAGACAGAATGATGGTGGGTGAAGGAGAGACCTGTGGGGAGTTGCCATTCAAGGAGTATAAAATTACAGTTGTACAAGAGGTATAAGTTCTAGAGATCTGCTATAGATCTACTATACCAACAGTTTCTAACTTTTTTGCCACCAGGGACTGGTTTCATGGAAGATAATTTTTCCACAGACAAGGGCTGGGGGTGCGGGTGGGAGTAGAGTCACATAAGGAGTGTGCAACATAGATCCTTACTGCCACTGATGTGACAAGGGGGCACAGCTCAGGGTGTGACGTAAACAGTGGGGAGTGGCTGTGAACACAGATAAAATTTTGCTGGCTTGCTTGCCCACTGCTCACCTCCTTCTGTGCAGCTCACTTCCTAACAGGGCATAGAATGGTATGGTCCACATCCCTGAGGTTGGGGACCATAGTGCTATATAACATAATGCCCAGAATTAACAATAAATTACCACATACTTAAAAATTCATCAAGAGAGCTGGACAAGGTGGTTCATGCCCATAAGCCCAGCTGTTTGGGAGGTTGAGGCAGAGGGATTACTTGAGCCCAGGAGTTCAAGGCTGCAGCGAGCTATGATCAGGCCATTGCACTGTACCCTGGGTAATAGGACAAGAGCTCTTCTCTTTAAAAAAAAATCAAGGCTGAACACAGTGGCTCACAGATGTTAATCCTAGCACTCTGGGAGGCTGAGGCAGGTGGATCACTTGAGGTCAGGAGTTCGAGACCAGCCTGAAAGAGTGAGATTTCATCGCTACTAAAAACAGAAAAACTAGCCTAGTGTTATTATGGATTGCCTATAGTCCCAGCTATTTGGGAGGCTAAGGCAAGAGGATTGCTTCAATCCAAGAGTTTGAACTTGCTGTGAACTATGATGCCATAGCACTCTGCCCAGGGTGACAGATTGAGGCTCTGTCTCAAAAAAAAAAAAAAAAAAAAAATCAAGAAGCAAGATCTCATATTTACTGTTTTTTGTTTTTTACTGAGATAGAGTCTCACTTTGTCACCCTTGGTGGAGTCCATGGCATCATAGCTCACAGCAACCTCAAACTCCTGGGCTTACACAATTCTCTTGCCTCAGCCTCCTGAGTAGCTGGGACTACAGGCACCTGCCACACACCTGGCTATTTTTTGGTTGCACTTGTCATTGTTCTTTAGCACCCATGTTAACTGTTCTTAACAAATAAAATGGGGGCCACAGACTTTGGGAGCTGATGAATATACTTATTACCTGGATTGTGGTGGTGGTAACACATATGTACACGTATGTGCAAATGGTACACATTAAGTATGAGCAATTTTCAGTATACCAATTATACCTCCGTAAAACTGGGGGGGGGAATGAACAGTGAGTAACTTTAGGACACCATTGATAACTAAGGTGCAGATTTGATGACAAATTCATCACTTTTTCACAAATGTCTTCTATCTGCTCTAGGGTCCTTATTGCAATCAGCAGTGATTTCTCCTCAGTTTACCTACATCCTTTAATATTCCCCTAGTCTCACCTTGTCTTTCATGACCTTGATGGGTATTTATTCTGTGTAAGTCTTCTGTGGAAAAAAAAGTTTCCCAATTATAGAATGCCTCTCTCTCTCTCTTTCTCTCTGTCTCACACTCCTCACTCACAAAGAGGTAAACACACAAAATGCTATTAATAAGCAGAAAACAAATTGTATATGGGGAAGATTATTTTTAAAGGGAAAACTAAAAAGTGTTGATTCACCCCTTTTTGGTTCCCAAGGCAAGCAGTCCCTACAGCTTCATTAAGAAATCCACCTGATCTTCAAAAGAAGAGTTTGAAGGTCTTTAACAAATAGCACATAAAGAACAACGCTTGGCTTTGGCTGTTTTAAGAGAGAGTTTGTTATCGTCTCCCAATGAATGAGTTGACACTGCCAGATAGGATTTTTTTCTTTTTCTTTTTTTGCTATATCTGTTGTGGGATGGTTGCAGGAGTACATTCATTTAAATTTAATGAAATTTTTAACCAAGACTATGATTTTTGCTCTAGCTGGGTAATGTCAAGCAAATCTTACTGACAATAATTGGTCACAGACTTCCTTGTTTCTTAAAGCTCTCCCTAGATCCTATCAATAAACTATGTTGTCAACATGAAAGAGGTTACTGGAGGTATGCAAGAGGGCATGCATCCAAGTAATTAAATAGCCTTGTCAGATTATTTAAATTTATACTAGTAGGAAGGGAGTCAGTGACAAACTCTAGCTCTGCAGCATTTAGAAATGAAATTCCTTTTGTAGTGAGACAATTCTCACTCACCCTAACCCAGTAGCATTATCATACTGAAATTTAATAAAAGTGTTGCAAATAACACTGTGAAAATACCAAAACATGTTTTAGATAATATTCTTTTCTATTTCTTTGGAGTTTGTCAAGAAAGCGAAAATCTAACATTCTCTTTTTCTCTGTATTATTCCTATCTGTTAACTTAGGTAATGAAGTAGAATAAAGTAGTTATCAATAATGGAATAGTTATGCCAAAACATCAGATCAGGGGACTATTCTTCTTCATTCGTTTTGTTTCTTTCTTTTTTTCAGAAAACCTGTCCAGACTTTTAAAGGAATATACAAGATGCTAGTATGTCTGTAAATTGGGACAAAATAGAGTTTTTCTTTTGTAAATAAGGAGTAGACAGCAGTTCAAATCCACCCTGACAAAGTCCCATCAAGAACCATGTAGCGTAAAGTCTGCAAGAAAAGTGATACTGTCTCCTGTTCCCAGTTCTGGTAGGGAAGAAAAGAAATAAACAAACTTGTTTGTTATTATTTATAGCTTTAAATAATCATAGGTGGTTTAATATGGCAATGGAAACTGTTAGTAAATTAAGGATAACAAAATAAAAATTCTGCTTGACAAAATTCACCATAAGCAAAGTCAAAATGCAAAGGAAAAATCAAGGGAAAAGGTATTTCAAACTCCTATCATAAACAAAGAAATAATTTCTTTCATGATGACCTCAGAAAAAAAATCAGTAACACAAACCAATAAGAGAATGCACAAAGGATAGAACATATAAACTACAAAAACTATAAATCCATCTTAAATACATGAAAAGATGCACAATCTCAGGCAGAAAAAGAAAAATAAGCGTTTAATCTAAAATTAGATGCCATTCTTTATCAAACAGACTAGCAAATATTAAAAAGCAGGATCATTTTCTTTTAACTTCCATTTTGGTGAAATTACAGGGAACAAGGAGCCTTTGCACATTACTGATGGGATTACAGAGATCATGGAAGACCATACAGACAAAGAACTGCTGGAAATGACTACCAAATATACAAATATGCAAGGGTATTCACTGCTTTATTATTTGCAATAGCAAAAGATATTCATCAATGGAGCACTGGTTAAAACAAATTATGGAACATAGCTAGAGTGGAATGTGATATTGGAAAAGACAAGGAAATTTCATATATAATAATAAAGCTGAGGAGAGTGGAGGAACCTCAGTCCTTTTTTTTTTTTTTTTTTTTTTTTTTGAGACAGAGTCTCACTCTATTGCCCAGGTTAGAGTACTGTGGCATCAGCCTAGCTCACAGCAGCCTCAAACCCCTGAGTTTAAGTGATCTCCTGTCTCAGCCCCCTTAGTAGCTGGGACTATAGGCCCCCACCACAACGGGGGTATCACTCTTGCTCAGGCTGGCCTCAAACTCCTTAGCTCAAGGGATCCTCCTGCCTTGGCCTCCCAGAGTGCTAGGATTACAGGTGCAAGCCACTGTGCCTAGCCAGGAACTTCATTTTTTAACGAAAGAACTCTAAACCTTACATACCCTACCCAGGATTGGGTTGTGAAGTAGAGAGAAAGATGAAAAATTTCTCTCCAGATAATTTTGGCATTTAGAGAGCGGAAAAAGACTTGGCTCATTTCCTGTAAAGACAAAGTCTAGTCTTAGCCTGAAATAAATAAAAAGAATCAGAACCTTAAGATCTATTGGCCACTGCTTTTTAGGGAGTACAAGGAAGCAGAAGTGAGAGACAAGGGGCATGAGTCAGGGAAGGAGAGGGTGATGTATTATCAAGCTGGCCACAGTAGAATATGACTGAAGGCTGCATCTTGCTAAAGCATTCTCTGAGAAGTCATATAAAGTGAGTCTCAGGACTGTCAATTAGAGAGTGGAGAGAGGATGATGGATTTATCCTTCACCCATCAGTTCCTGTATCACAATCAAAGCCTCACCCCAAGGAGTACTAACTACCAGCCCTCCAAAGTTGTGAATTTATGAGGCCAAGTAGAATTCCATGAAGTTCACATTTTCACGGCAGGCACAGGTATTAGATGAAGCACCTTTGGACACTCAGAGCCCTGCAACACTTATAATCAGAGCAAATATTGGAACAAAAGACAGACAAGATTGACAGAGATGAAGCAATGCATGAGGGAGTCTGATGTGGTCCCAGGACCTGTGGGAGTACAGTAGAAGAGGTTGCATGGGGTATCTGCAGCAGGAAAGTGCAAGGCAGACTTCTTGGTTTTCCAGCAGCAACACAGCATCACAGAAGAACAAATTCAGGGACCTGGCAGAGCCTGAAGGGGCCTTGCAGTCAGGGAGAATGAAAGTCTGTGTGGAAATGGGGGGGGGCAATGCAGCCAGACACCAGCCGTGACATGTCACCTCAGCAGGGAACGCAACTGTGGTTTGCACCCCTCAGCAGATGTCTTCCCCACAGCTGCTCCCATGCCGAGCTGTCGGCCCCCATACAGCCTCTTTTCCTGGGGAGAAAAGACAGAAAAAGGCCCACAGTACACTTAATCTGAAACAATCAAAACTAGAACAAACAGTAAAGTTTCTGCCGCTGGGCAGAAATGAGGCTTAAGATAGAGATAAAGTTGAGTTATTTTTTAAAAGTCACATTTCTAGAGTCCCTGAGGATGTGCTATTTGCATGTTGGCTGTCTCGGTGGCAGCATTCTTGCAGCTCAGAGTACATTCAAAGTGGCCTAAATATCTGTCTCAGGAGCGCAATTTGCAAAAGAAATTCCATTTGCAAATTTATCAATAGTGCTGATCTCTTAATGAAAGTAAAATTTTCTCTAGAAGAACACATTACTTTGATAGGGCTGCCCTAACAAAGTACCACAGACTGGGTGGCTTAAACCACATAACTTTATTTTCTCATAACTATTTAGTCTAACAGGCCAAGATCCAGGTATTGGTAGCTTTGGTTTCTTCTGAGGGCGATAAGGGGAGGATCTGCCCCAGGCATCTCTCCTTGGCTTCCAGATGGCCTTCTTCTCCCTGTGTCTTCAGAGCATCTTTCCTTTGTTCATATTTTCTTATGAGTAAGTTCAAAAGCCATGTCAGGACCCACCCTAATGACCTCATTTTAAATTAAGCACTGCTATAGTTAATGGATGCAAAAATATAGTTAGATAGAATGGACAATATTTGATAACACAACAAGGTGACTATTATCAACAACAAGTTATGGTATGCTTTATTTTTTTCATTTATAGTGCACTTTAAAACAACAAAAAGAGTAGAATTGGAATGCTCCTAACACAAAGAAATGATAAATGCTTGAGGTGATGGATACCTCAATTACACTAATCATACATACATATTGTATGCCTAAATGAAAACATCGCATATACTATTATGCACCCATAATAATTATGAATAAAAACTTAAAGAAAAAGCTAATTAATTATCCCTATAAAGACTTTACCTCCATATATAGTCACATTCTGAGGTTATAGAAGTTAGGGCTTTAACATGAATTTTATATATGTAATTATTTTTTATTTCAAAGTATTACAGGGGTACAAACATTTTTGGTTACATAGATCACTTTTCTAATGCTTGAGTCCTGGTTAAAAGTTTTCCCTTCACCTGGGTAGTGACTATTATTCATTATACCTGTAAGGCAGGTTTTTATGTCCTCCTCTGCCCTCCCCACACTTGAATTTTGTTAAGTTTTACTTCCCTCTAAGCCCACGTGTGCTCTTCAATTAGTTCCAATTAAATAGTGAGTACATGTGGTGTTTGTTTATTTCCCTTCTTTAGATATTCACATAGGATAGTGGTCTCTAGTTCAATGCAAATTGTTAAAAAAAATGCATTAAATTGTCCTTCATGACTGAGTAGTATTCCATGATATACATATGGAATATATTTTTTAATCCACTCATGAACTGATGGGCACTTGGGTTGATTCCACATCTTTGCAATTGTGAATTGTGCTGAAATAAACATTCAAGTTCCTTTGTCTTCTTGGTGAGATGACTTCTTCTCCTTTGGGTATATACCCAGTAGTAGGATTAGTTAGTCAAATGGCCAGTCTACTTTCAATTCCTAGAGGAATCCATACTGTTTTCCACAAATGCTGTACAATTTGCAGTCCCACCAACATTGTATAATTGTTCCTTTCTCTCCAAATCCACACCAGGAACTATTTGGGGACTTTGGTAAGAGGCATTCTAATAGGGGTAAGGGGATAAGCCATGTGTAGTGTGTATGTGTGTGTTATTTCAGATTGATATTAGGGTATGAATGTTTAGGTTACATTGCTTTCTTTTTCTTTTTTTTTCTTTTTTTTTATTTTATTTATTTATTTATTTTTTTAATTATAGATAAAAATATGCACCATAGATGTGGCCCAACCCATCACTCTCCCTCCACCCAAACCTCCCCCCTCCCTTCCCCTTCCTTGGTCCTTTCCCCATAGTCTTGTGGTATAACCGAACTATACTACATTGCTTTCATTTATAAG
>CAUYPK010041002.1:0-36076 GCA_963574355.1 Loris lydekkerianus
AAAAAAATGTGCACCATAAAAACAAAAAAACAGACTACTTAACTTAAGGAAAAAAAAGGCCCCCCCTTAACCCCAAAAAAGGCCATACTAACTGCAAAAATAAAAAAAAAACCCACCAATAAACAAAAAAAAATGGTAATAATAATTTTAAAATAATAAAAAAAAAAAAATTAGACCTCCTAAATAAAAAAAAAGGTGCCCTATTTTTGAAAAAAAAAAAAAAAAAAAAAAAAAAAAGACCTCCTAACTTCAGGAAAAAAAGGCCCCCTTAACCACACACACACAAAAAGGCCTACTAATTGCAAAATAAAAAAAAAAGACCTCTTAACTTAAAAAAAAAAATAAGTAAATAAATCTTTACTTGTTGTTACCTTAGTCCTCAGGCAGCAGTAGGCTCTGCATAGGCAAGCTTATGACTCACCCATTATATCCAAGACTGAGAGGAGCAGTTGAGAGACAGAGAGAAGGAGGGGTGGGGAGAGTGCTGCACACATTCCACACATGCGCACTGTGGCCCGGGACAAGTAGGCTGCTAAGCAGGACAGGCAGTGGAGGCAAAAACACCCTGTGGGCTGGATAAATGTCCTCAGCGGGCCGCGTGTGGCCCATGGGCTGTAGTTTGAGGACCCCTGTTATAACGAGTAGTTAGCTTATAACCAATACTTGAAATATTTGGACTGCCATACAATTAAAAACCTTTTGTGTGTGTTAAGAAATGTCATAAAGAAGGATGAGTGAAGTAACAAACTCAGAAAAATATTGGCTGTGACTCCAGAAAATTGGAAAAAATAAGAGCAGTGTGGCAGGAGCTAATGTTCACTGAGGTCTCCACACATTTCTGACCCCTGCCGAGTGCATTATCTCACTAAGAGAATGAACACAAGAAAAGAAGCGATGACAGTGCATTATAAACATGTATATGGATTTTAACATCAAGGTCACTAGGTCATTAAGGCCTATGAACTTAAACAAGACCAAAGTTACATATACAAATAAAAGACGAGCTCGGTATAGGCCAGAATGATAGGAAAAAGCACTCTCGTACAGTGCTGGTTGGAGATCAATTTGAACAACACTTATGGGGATAATTAAACAATATGTATCATGTATCATCTTAAAAATGTTTACATCTTTTGACCCCTACATGCCACTTCTGGGAATAATGCCTTTTATCTTTTTATTATATCATCACGGAATGATGAGCAATGTAGCCAAAGATACACACAAAGTTGTTGGTCGTGGCGTTGTTTATACTCACAAACATCAGACCATGACTAACACTTTGCTGATGCAAATATTTCAAAGTGTTTCCGTTTACATTTTCTCATTTAATTCTTACACCATCTCTTAGGATAAACTTCTTATCTCCACTTCAAAATCTCAAAAACAATAAGTAAGAAGCTTGGGAAATGAAGGGAGTTCCTGGAAAGGTTCCTGGAAGCCTAAGAGATGATGGGGACTGGAGCTCAGACAGAGCCGGGCCTCTGAGGTCAGGCCTGGGGGTCTCTGTAGTTCATCATGTGGCTCCCGCCTGTGCTGCTGTCAGAGGCTGACTGAGAAATCCTCAGCTCCACGTAAACCCCTTGGTTGGATGAGTAACTTAGCTCAGAGAAAGTTAGTTGCCACTGTTAGTGGATGACCGAAAGTGGCTGCTGTTTCGCTACCATATTCTTCTGACCGCATCTGGTGTTTCTCTGATCCTCAGAACAAAGAAGAGAATTATTCCAGATCACGCCTGGGCCATCAGGAAAAGATTTGGAGGAGCTGAAAGGCAGCCGAGCTATCTCAGAGGAGGTTTTCCACCTGTACTCCGCTACCTCTGTGCTCCTCTCCCATGCACGGCCCAGTGTTTTTTCTTCTCTACGCCCACTGGGGCAGCTCCACCCCCATCTTTGCAGTATTGGGGATAAATGATCTTCAAGAAATATAAGATTGGGATTTATGGTTTCTTTGGCATCATTATAGCTCATAGCAATGTCAAACTCCTGGGCTCCAATGATCCTCCTGCTCAGCCTCCCCAGTAGCTGGAACTACAGGAATACACAATGCCCAGATAATTTTTCTGTTTTTAGTAGAGACGGGTTCTTGCTCTTGCTCAGCTGGTCTCGAATTCCTGAGTTCAAGTGATCCACCTGCCTCGGCCTCCCAGAGTGCTAGGATTATAGGCATGTGTAACCACGCCTGGCCAGGATTTACAGTTTTCTTATACCATTGGGGGTCTTACACTTTATTATGAGCACAGATCATCTGGAAGATTTGTTACAAATGTAGATTTCAGGGCTGTCAGAAATGGTCTGACTCAGCAGTGTTGGAGTGAGGTCAGAGATGCTTAAAACAGTGGGGCTGGATCAATCAGAGGCAAAGAGTTCTGGGAGCACTATTGTTATGTCTTGACTTGTAATCACCTCTCCTGGTGGGTGCTCCAGTCCAACTACTGGACCATTCTTCCTCTGTCTTTGATACATTTTAAAGCATACTTGTGCTTGCCTTTTCCAAGGCCAGGTAGCAGCCAGTTCTAGACTTGGTCTATTTGTTCATGTTGCCTTGAGTCCCCCTATAGCTGACGATTTCACCGTACCTTTCCTCATATTGGTGTCTGCAGAAGCAATTCATTAGTTTACATTCCCTCATCAGCCATTAGTTCATGCCACAGGCAATTCATTTATTCAACAAGTGTTGAATGACAGCTCCCAGGTGGTGCAGAAACTATATTACAAGATTCGAAAAGACTTTTTTCACAGGGAACTAAGACAGGTGCGTCTCCTGGCCAGCAGAGCACCACACACCTGTCCTCTGGTCGGCACTGCCAGTTTCACGGGTGTGTGACCAGTGCAGTCCCACAGGGCCCTGAGCACAGCAGGGTCATAACACGTACATGTGGTTCCATACCCTACCATCACTCTCCTGAAATTTTTAATGCTTTTAAACAAAACCCCCTGCATTTTTGCTTTCCACTAGATCCTGTAAATTATGTAGCTCGTCCTGCTGGCTGTGGTAGGAAGGTCTTATATCAGACATATAAGAAGGGAAATTAGAATCTGGGCCTCCTGACGTGGCTTTGGGGGTCAGTCAGTGGCCCTGGGTCTGCTTAGCCTGGAGTTGGCATATACATATTTTATCTTTGCTACACAGTACAATTCTGGTGAATGTAATAATTCTCTTATTTTAGTAGTAAGGAGTCCAAAGTCATTACTTCTTTTTTAGGCAATCATAATTGAAGAAAGAATAATTCTCAGAACACAAAGAGCTCATGAAGGTCGGGGGACAGGGGAGATGGTGGCTTTTCCACACTGCCTCTGTCTCCGTCATTTAAGCCTGGAGACAGAAGACGCACGGAGACCTAAGATTCAGAAAGGTTATAGATTAACTAGCAAACCACTGTTTGGATGTAAGATGCAGACGTGGCTTTGTATCATGTAGGCACGGCGTGTTCTCTGATCACTCGGTTGTCAGTCAGGCAGAGCACCCCGCTCAGGGAACTCCTCCAGAACTCAGTGGGAGAACATACGGCCCAGCCCAAGGAGGCCCTACAATCTAGATTTGGGGATCACGGGGCCATTGTCCCCAGGTCTGTTCCAGGAGCCACCTGCTCCTCTCCTCTCTACTTTGCTGTATATCACCTGCTTTATCTTCCTCCCTGAGGAAAAGATCTTTCTGTGCCACTTGTACACTGCAGAATGTGACCAGCAGGCACAACTTTTCATGACTCAGCAGTTCAGATGCCCTGCAGAGATTACTCAGAATCATGAGCCCAGATTCTGAATTCCCAGGGGAGGAAATCAGACTGGGGCTCTGATCACGAGCTGCTGTCTGGTCCTAGCAATGGTGCTGGTGGATATGTCACAAGATCAGTGACCTACTCTGGGAGGCCACCAGAGCAGGCTCTGTGAGAGGGAGGCAAGTCAGAAACCTATCCAGCGGGTTCACAGGCTGAAGAGGGTCCTGAAGGAAAGGTATGGTGGTTAGGAAGCTCTGGGGGGAGCCTGCCATGGGATGAAATATGTACTCGATGATCCGGTTTTGGGGCTGGGTGCTGAGTTCACCTGTGCTCCTTCAGAGCGTGCATGCAAATAAAGAAACCATGGTGCTAGAAGAGGTCATGTGTCAATCACACTACACACCACCAGCCTAGGATTGGAATTAACACGAAGGTGTTCACTGCAGGTGCATCAGATTAGAAACGAAGGTGTTCACGGCAGGTGCAACAGATTAGAAACAAACCAAATGATAAAACAAGAGGTGGGATTTGGACTTCATGGAGAAAGAAGGAAAGTGAAGTTTAGGAATCCCTGAGTCCCAGAAGATTTCCTTCAAGTAGAAGCCACTTACTCAGTGCCACACAGCACATACTGGCTCATGTAGAGCTCAGGACAACCTTAGAATTTGGCCTTGTGCATTATTCCAGTTTTACAAATAAGAAAGATGAACATGCTCCAAATCAAGGAAGATCTGGACTCTAAATCCATATATTTTTTTTAATGCCAAATATTAACTGGTGATATTTCCTTCAAAGTGAGAAGCAGGAGGCATTTTTTAATACACCCTCAGTAACTGCTATGAGTTGATCTGTTGAAATCGTAACCCTGGTACCTGAGAACGTGCCCTTCTTTGGACAGAGGCTCTTGCCCTCACCAAGTTAAGACGAAGTCATCACTGTGGGCTGTCACCTAGCGGGATTGGTGTCCTGTAGGAAGAGGAGAAGTGGCACAGAGACGGGGGAGAGGGAAGACGGCCGGAGGACATAGAGGGAGAAGCTGTGTGATGGGAGGTCGAGCAGGAACTATGCAGGTGCAAGCCCAGGAGAGCTGAGGAGAGCCTGCAGCCCCAGCAGCTGAAGGGGCACAGAGGTGTCCTCCCCAGAGCTGGGCAAGAGACATGGCCCTGCCAGCACCTGATTCCAGATCTGCAGACATCGTAACTGAGAGACGGTGAACTTCTGTGACCTCAGGGCTCCCAGCCTGGGTACTGGCACCAGCTGTGGGGAATGAGGAAAGAAAGCGGCCAAGATTCAGTCTCTAGGTGGGAAACTTCCAGGAAATGAAAACTCTCCCTGCCCTGATACCCAGGAGGCCCGCTGCTGAAAGAGGGAATGAGGGACACAGAGGGTGAGGGCAGGGAGCTCCTGAGGCAGGCAGTGGCGGCAGGGCGGGCCCAGAGGTCCTCTAAAGCAGCTGGACTCTGTGAATCAGTTGTCTAGGAGGCCACTCGGTCTCGGGGTCTGAGGAGACGATGGCCGGCGTGCGGTATCCCAGGGCTCACCCCCTCCACTCACACTTGAATCGTGGGGAGGGCTGGGGTGGACTTGTCCAATGTCTTATAGGTGGGGCCCCCGTCTGGCTACCAGGGACAGCTACTGATCCCCAACCAAACTCCACTTCGGGGCACTAGGAACAGTGGTTGCCAGCAACAGAAGAATTTCAAAAGCCCATGCACCTTTTGCACATTTTTAAGTTACTCGTTTTATTCTTATCCATTTACATAGCTACAAAGGATGAAATTTCCAGTGATTATAGCTACTCAACCCTTGAACAACACAAGTGTGAACTGCTTGGATCCACTTACAGGCAGATTGTTTTTAGTAAATAAATATATTGGAATTTTTTTTTTTTTTAGATTTGTAACAATTTGAAAAAACTCTGAGACAGATCACATAGCCTAAAAATAATAAAAAAGCTGAGAAAAAATTAGGTATCTCACAAATGTATAAAATATGTGTATAGATACTACTCTATTTATGTGTAAATTGGTCATTTATGTTATGAGTAAGGCTTCTGGTCAGCAACAGGCTATTAGTAACTAAATGTGGAGAGATTAAAAAATTACATAGAGATTTTTGACTATACAAGGGTCAGTGCCCCAGCCCTGGAGTTTTTTAAGGGTAAATTGAAACTGTCATTTAGAAACAAAATAGTGGTCAGACTTTTTAAAATTATCCGGAGGACTGTAAATATTATAGCAATTTGATACACACATTTCATACCTTAAAACAAAACCACCCTGACAAGCTCTTCCTGGAAAGTTGGTAATTTTGCACCCTTCCTTTTCTTTTTGAAGTTACATTTCTGTTTCCATGTAATTTCATCTGATGTAAAATATTTTGTGCTTGGAAGTATTTTATCAATTATACATCTCTGGATCAGAAAAAAAAAAATGTGTTCATGAACAGAAACGGAAATATGTCAATATCCTGTGATCCAAATAAAAACCTAGGTGCTAAAAACTTCCTCTGGCTCACATTATCATTGCAATTACTAACAGCATGCAATGGATCAAAACAAAAATAGATATCACGCCTTGATGAATGAATATTAGCCTTAAAGAAGAAATTGCTATCTAACATTCATCTCAGTGACAGGTATAGAGCTGCTTTATTTTTCGATTAGTTTGTGTGTCTGAGAATGAAAAATCTATTGGCAGAATAAGTTGAAATTCAATGTAGAAACTATGCCTGTTTTTCTTTTCTAAAGCTATGGGCACTGTGTGTTTTGCTTTTGACACATCTGTAATGAGTTGGAAATGTGAGTTTTTTTTTTTTTTGTTATTTCTTTAATTAATCAGATTCACTCAATTCTTTGAATTCCTTCTAAATTATGTCCAAAAACAAGTAGGGCCCTTTCATAAAAATTGTCTTTAATGACCAGTCCGTGGATCATTTTTGTAAAAGGTAAACATTTGGGAAACACCACCTGGCACATAAAAGGATTTGTTATTCAGTGAGCACTGCTCACTTTTTCAAGATCAATACCAATATTGAAATGTCATTTTTTCAGAAGTCCTGCTAACAGGTAAAAAGGGCCTTTGCAGAGGTAATCAAGTTAAGATGAGGCCATTAGGATGGGGACTAACCCAATGTCATCAGTGTCCCCATAAGAAGACAACGGACTTCCTTTGTGAAGTGAGGAGGCTATTATGAGGAGGGAAGCAGGAGGGTCTCACCCAGCTCAAGAACCACTTCAGGCCAAAAAGTGACTCCATAAACCACTTGTCTCTGGTCCCCATTGGAAACAAACTCTCCTCGTGCCAAAGGATGTGTGGGCCTCCTGCTGAAGACCTCCGGCCAGAAGGGCTCCTTGCCACCCGAGTCAGCAGCCACAGTTGAAAAGAATCATCGATGAGGGTGGAGGATTGACTGTGTGTCTAATTTTGGTCCCTTCAGCACAATACCCTGTTAAACTTTGCTAAATCAATTAGTGGGAGAGAGGAAGATGAGACAGCCAGAGACCCCGAGAGCAGGGCAGGTGACCACAACGTGTGGGGCATCGGAAAGCAGGGGGTGTGGTGATTGATTGAACAGACCTTGGAAAACTGACTTTTATCTGACAGGAGGAAGCTAAGAACCAAGCTGATTTCAAAAGGCACAAGGACAGGCAGCTCCAGCAGCTCTGGCACTGGGGAGGAGTCCAGGATGACCCTGGAAGCTGAAGAAGACAGCACGCCCAGACTGGAGCCCTGCGGCTCTCAGACAGACCCACTAGGGTCATGAGCCCCGGGTCGTGCTCACGCCTCGGCGCCCTGCTCTTCTGTCAATAGCTGGGGAACCTTTGTATCACCTACAAAAGGGCTGGACTTGACCTTCCTGTGTCAGGACATGAGGGAAAATTCTGAGCATTTCACCCCCTTTGCTGATGGTCCCCAACCTGGCCCCTCTACCTCTTGGCCTCATGTCCCAACTGGGGTAATCCCTGTGGCTCCCCCAGAAAGAGACTTGTAAGCTCTCAGGAAAGCTGAAGCCCGAGGTGAGCCAGAGACAGCTCTGCTTGTTCTCCTGGGAGCCTCTGTTTCCCGGGGGTGACACCGTCCACCTTCCACACCACCACTGTGAGCTTATCACTCGGTTCCCCTAACTCAGCAACTTACTGTTGAATTGCTGTATTGTTCAGGAACATGCAGGTACAAGGTGGGGCAGTTAAGTTCAGGAATTCGTCCTAGACAATGTTACATACCTCATCACTGAAGATCACTACTGTCGCCTTCCGAGCACTTCCCTGGGAAGCCAGGCAGTGACCCAGTGCCTGGTCCACCCTCCAAAGCACTTTTTCTAGGATGAGTTCGAGAAGTTAATTGTCAGGCCTCATACAATGGTAGTTGGGATAGCCGTTCCAGAAAAAAGAGTTTCAAAATTGCTTTAAAGCAGCGGTTCTCAACCTGTGGGTTACGACCCCTTTGTAGCAATGAAAATACATCACGGCATTAGGAAGGTTGAGAACCGCTGCTTTAAAGGGTGGACTAGGGGTTGGTGTCAGTGCACAGCTCCCCAAGGGGAGTGAAAGCTGAATATCACCGTGGTCACCTTCCAAGTACTTCCCTCGGGCAGGGGAGTTCAAGAATTTAATCATCTAATCTCGTATAGCCTCCAAGTTAGCGAAAACACAGTTATTAGAGAGTCACCAAAGAGCCCCAGGGTGCATCCGGCCAGTAGGTACCCAGGTATTTGTTTGGTTACCACTTCTCATTGTGTGAGGACAGTGAACACACCCGCGCGTGCACACACACACACACACACACTCTTCTATGGGTGTAGGCAGCGTCCATAATTTCCTCGGAGAGGACCAATTCAGAATTCTCTGGTTGACGGAGATTCTGTGCTGCACATCAAGGAGAAGCTCTCTAGGGCTTTGGTGACGCTCCCTGGAGGTCACCCTGGTGTTCTGCTAGTGGCCGTCCAGCCTCCTCTGTCAAGCTTTGGTTTACTGAGCTTTAACCACAGCCCGGGAAACATGGCTGGAGAAGAAGTGTCTCAGCAGGAAACTGTGCCCTCCCTGGACCTGTCCTCCTCTCAGTCACCGCGGCACCTCCCTTCCACATCTCTCCAGAGGACCTCACCTTTCTTTCCCTTGAGGAAATGGTGAGTTCCTCGTGTTCACATTTGTATCACTCCTGTCTGAATTACATCGCTCTGATAAGTTTGTTAAACCTCCTCAAGGCCACTCACGTCCAACAGGACGAGGGCTTCCCCGAGCTCAATGCCCTCAGACAGACCCCGGGATGGCAAGTGAATCCGTGGCGAGAAGGCAGCAGGCAGGAAGGGGACACACCAAAGACTCACCCAGGGGCTCCGCCACTTTCCTCTCCTGTCCCTTGTGCCCCCGAACCACAGTTGGGTGTGCTGCTCCCTCGAGTCACTGAACTAGCTTGACTTGAGAGAAGGTGCTGGAAAGAGGGATGTGGGGATAGGTCAGAAGAAAAGGAGGCCGCAGTGGCCCAACCTGCACGCAGCCCGTGGGCAGCCCCCTGCCTGGAGAAGCCTAGAGGGGCTCCTCCCCCTCTACTCGCCTGGCTTCGGACGTGACAAGCTTCGCTGTAAGGGGCTGGGGGGATGCTGGCTCCTGAGGGTTTGGGGGGTGCGTCCTGGCTGCACAAGCTCACCTAACTTGCCTTTCTACTCTGAGCTGGGTCCTGGTCTTTACCTAAAGACAGTAAAGCTGGGATGGTGTGTAGCCTGGTGCCTGCCCCCAAGCCTCGGCTCTTCATGTTGTTTGTTCCCCAAATGCTTCCAGCTGTTTGTGGCTGCCGAAACCAAGAGGAAGCCAAGAGCTCTGCTGCTGTGGGGAAACATCATGGCACCATGATGGTGTCACACAAGACGTGGCCTTCTGTTTCTGCACAGGAAAGGCAGTGCCCTGCACGCACACCCCAGAGTGGACTGTGAGAGGCGGCGCTGTGCCTCCCTGGCCTTTCCTTATCCAAATGCCATCTAGTCAGCAGGCAGCTGTCACAAGTCCAGCACATGACAGTCTAAAAACGAGCTGCTGAGATGCCAGGCAGGCGCTGAGATGCAGAACGGCCTGCAGGCAGTTAGCCAGGCACTGTAGGGCAGCAGGGCCTGACCTCCTGGGAGAAGGCCCAGGGAAAGACGGACGGAGAGGAGGCCCATTGTCTTCTCTGACACCCACGCACGAGTGCCCTGACGTCCTGGTAATTTGGGAGGGAGGGTTGCAAAATCCCTCATCAACAGGCTGCTTTGGAAATACCCAGGTATTCAGAAAACATAACACTTCCTTGGAATGAAACATTGTGCCATTCAGTAGCTGACTCGCTGTTAGAGATCTAATGTGAATCAAACACAAGTGCAGAAGAAAATGCTAATATTGAAGCAGAATTAGAAAGGAATATGTAGACATCAGGCATATTTTTTAACTTTCCTCTGAGTCCTAACAAGGTGTCTGGCAGACCTCCTCAAGGGCAAATAGCCTTAATCCACCAAGCTACTGAATCACTGACTTTCTTCTTTTGGGGTCTTGCTATGTTGCCCAGGCTTGTCTCAAGCTCTTGGCCTCAAGTCATGTCCCCCCTCAGCCTCCCAGAGTCTTAGGATTACAGGCAGGAGCCACCACATTGAGCTGAATCACTGACTTTCTACCTGATCTCTTGGGGGCCCATGCAAATGGGAGATTCAAACTCTGTTCCCCCCTCTTTGCGCCTATAGAACTCTGTTCCCCTGGTCAGAATGCAGCTCTTCCAGCATATAAAATTTAGAAAATCTTGACTCTTCCAATGAGTGAACCGTTTAAAAACACTACGTTTTTTTTTTTTGTTTTTTTTTTGGGGGGGGGAGTGTGTGTTTTGTTCTGAGAGTTAGAGATCCTATGTTTTTTAACTGTTGCATTTTTCCCACTGACTTATTCCTTGACCGATTAAACTAATTGAGGGTGAAGTAAGAGGCAGGTATTACCAAATTGTGGTTTCTAAAATGTGAATGAAAATCTTGCTTCTTCAGCCAGAATCTCATACCTGGTCCCCAGGTGTGAACACAAAGTCACATCAGATCAACACGTTCTGCTGGGCCTCTGTGAACCTGCTCACCCCTTCTACCTCTGAGTCACTCTGGGGTGTGGGAGATCTTGGTTGATGTGGAGGGAATCCCATTGTTGTGAGAAATATGATTTACTTTCAATTTAATTTAATAATGAGACAAGAGCCAGTAGTCCAAGATATTACCAAAAATGAGCGTCTATATATAGGAATTTCTCTCTCTGTACACACACACACACACACACACACATATATGTACATAGAGATATAGGAAATGTGTATGGATAAACTTATTAAGACAAACTTTCCTTTGTGGCAAATTCTACCCCAAACAACCCTTTTCGTGTACTTTGCTGTAGATCGATTATTGCAACTTGAAGCCCTGTCAATGGGATGGACAGAAACATACTTCTCTTGGTCAAAGTATCTTAGGAAGAGACAAGTGCCATAACGTTCTTGAGAGACATGCAGAGCAAACCTGGCGGGGAGAGTTGCCTCTCCCTCTCTCCCATGTCGGGGCCTGTAAACGTCCCTCCATCCATCCA
Organism: Loris lydekkerianus; assembly: GCA_963574355.1. NCBI lineage: Eukaryota > Metazoa > Chordata > Mammalia > Primates > Lorisidae > Loris > Loris lydekkerianus. The sequence goes on from CAUYPK010041002.1 coordinate 11,298, forward strand.
GCAGCTCTCTCTGGGCTCCTGCGTGTTCTCTTTGCCTGGTGTGTTCTTCCTAAACCATTCTGACTCCCCTAACCCTTTTTCCTCTCCAGGTCCGGATGCCTCTTTGACCTTTGTCTGACTCTGAGAGTAGCTGCCTGTATTCCCACCCAGGTGGCCCCGGAGGTGACTTATCAGAAGAAAAAGGATTGGGGGTGGAGTGACACAGCAGCCAGGGCTCTCGGCCGAGAGAGTAACCGCTGAGGCCCTGGCTCCAGCTTTGAAAATAACAGCAGGGATGTGGGTCATCTCAGCCCTCCCGTCTCGGCCTCCCAGAGCTCTGGGATTATAGGTGTCAACCCCTGCACCTGTGATTTGCTATGATTATTTATCGCAGCACAATTCACAATTGCAACACCAGGGAACCAAGCTGAGTGCCCATCAGCTGGTTGGTGGATGAAGAAAATGTGGTCTGCACAGACCTGGGTGCCCATGGAGTGCTGCTCAGCCACACGAAGGAGAGAGGTAATGTCTATTGCAGCCATGTGGATACTTCACCATTGCCCCAGGTAAAGTATCTTAGGAATGGGGAAACCAACACCACGTGTTCTCTCGGATAAGTGGGAGCTAAATGAAGGCCACATAGAGTCATGAAGAGCTGCAATGGACATTGGAAACAAAGAAGGAGAGATGGGAAGAGAGGGACCTTGCGCACTATCCTGTGACAAGTGCACTTCCATGTAACAAAAAACACCGGTGCCTCCTAAATCTATTGAAATAAAAATACATATATACGTACATTAAAATACATATATACAAAAATATAAAAATACATATATACATACATAAAAATACATATATATAAAAATAAACATATATACATGGATAAATAAACAATGAACAGTGTTTCAATAGGTTTTCATTGCTTTTAAGTCCAGACACCATATCGGTCACATGGTCCCCACTTGGCCAGACGCACAGTCTCCCCGACCTCATCCTGCCCCCTGCCCTTCTGACTTCAGCCACTCTGGCCTTTGAATTTCAAACACTTTTAGTTTTCAACCTGCTCCTCTATCTGGAACACACCATTCCCTCCTGCTTATTACTCAATGTAATCAGCAGAATGAAGAATGTGCTTCCATTTCCCTAACATCACCTTTGTTACCCACTGCTGCACCCACTGATCTTCCTACCTCTTTAGAGAAGCCTCCCCCCACCATTACTTCTGTAGGTGGAGAGGGAAGGCAGAATTCTCCAAAGAAATAGCCATGGAAGCCATCAAAAGATCCCCCACATTCATTCCCAGAGAAAGGGCTTTTCTTTGTGAATCTTCACTGGTTAATTTGGTTTCAATCCAGATATAAATTTGGAAGAAGAGAAACGTTAATTTTGTCTTACTTGCAAGAAGGAAGAAGTCTTCAAAATCACAGACTGGTGAAGTCACCAGTCACCAACAAGCAGAAGGTGAAGTCTCGAGGGGTGGGCGAGGACACACCTGAGCAGGTGACATTCAAACAGGACACACCTGAGCAGGCTCTGGTAGATGGCTGGAGTGGTGGGACAGCTGTTCCCCTGCCCACACTGCGGCACTTGGCATCCGAGTCCGAGCCAGCACATGCTGGACTTAACTGTAACATTAAATATTTTTGTTAAAAAATACCAATTGCTTATTTATCATATAACTACACACTTATTGCCCAAAATATGAGAATCACCTAAAATAGGAAGAAGTAAATTGCCTACAATTTTCCCTCACAGAGTCACTCCTGACAGTTTGGTTCATTTCCTAAAAAAAAACCCCAAGAAACAAAAAACAACCTTAGGAACGAATGCTCCAGACAGTCTGTTTTCATACTGAAGGTATCAGTTCAGCACCTCCCATCGCCAGTTCTGAGTTTCTGGGAACAGGATTTTCATGAACACAATGTCTCACCCTTGTAGACGAGAATGAATCGTCCTGGTGAATCAAAATTGCTGACAGAAATTCAGAGCTCACTGCATTTGTAGGGAATTAAACTTCTAATCAACATTGCTTAGGAATGTGTTTAAAGTTTGACAAGTTGTTTTTGCTTTGTTTTGCTTAAATTCTAGTTTAATTGCAAAGTTCATAACACATCCCAGGCAATCTAGCTGTTTTCGTAATTTAAGGTCTTTGCAGGCACTGTATATTAGTCATAGTTGTTCCTGTAAATATTCCATGGTTGCTTGAGAAGAAGGTACGTGTTTTGAGGGTCACATTTGTTTTCAGGCTGTCCCCCAGCTGACCACATTATCAATCATCTAAATTTTCTATGCTTAAAACTTTCTATCCTTGTAAAGGAAACTTGTAAAGGAAACCTCCTCTTGATCTCTTAAAAGCACCAACTATAATTCTTTGTGGTGAATTTCTTCTTATATTTTTAACGGCTTGAAATGCATTAATTGTATTTTATTTGGCACACAAAGATTCATGACTTGTACTTTCATCATCATTATGTCTTTACCAACATGAAATAATCTTTCCTGATTAATTATTTTTCCTAGCATATCATTTTTTCTGATGTTATATTTTAATTTTTTGTATTGTTGGGGATTCGTTGAGGGTTGAGTGTAACCAGGTTACACTTTACCAGGTAGAGTCCCTCTTATAATTGTGCTCTGTCACCAAGAGGTGTGGCACACCCGGTGACCCCCCACCCCCTCCTCCTCTGCCTGCATCCCCCTCCCCCACCCCTCACCATGTACTAGGTCATTATTTGCCATATCAGAATTGAGTACATAGGATTCTTGCTTCTCCATTCTTGTGATGCTTTACTAAGAATAATGTGTTCCACTTCCATCCAATTTAGTACAAAAGATATAAAGTCTCCACCTTTTTAAAGGATGAATAGTATTCCATGGTATACATATACCACAGCTTGTTAATCCATTCCTGGGTTGGTGGGCATTTAGGCCGTTTCCACATTTTGGTGATTGTAAATTGAGCTGTGATAAACAGTCTAGTGCAAGTGTTCTTATGATAAAAGAATTTTTCTTTTCTTCTGGGTAGATGCCCAGTAATGAATGGGATTGTAGGATCAAATGGGAGGTCTAGTTTGAGTTCTTTGAGGATTCTCCTTCCTTCCAAAAAGTTTGTATTAGTGCGTCCACCAGCAATGTAAAAGTAATCCCTTCTCTCCACATCCACGCCAGCATCTGCAGTTGTGAGATTTTGTGAGGTGGGACATTCTCATTGGGGTTATGGAATATCTCAGGGTGGTTTTGATTTGCATTTCTCTGATGATTAGGGATGAGGAGCATTTTTTCATGTGTTTGTTAGCCATTCATCTGTCTTTGTTAGAGAAGGTTCTGTTCATTTCTCTTGCCCAATGATTCACCCATAGAGTGTTGGCTCTTTTTATGTTGATTAATTTGAGTTCTCTATAGATCCTAGTTGTCAAGATTTTGTCCCATTCAAAATATGAAAATATACTTTCCCATTGAGTATCAGATTGCTAAAATATCTATACTTCCCAAAGCAATCTACAGATTCAATGCCACCCTCATTAAAATACCAACATCATACTTTCAAGACTTGGAAAAAAATAATTTCTTCCTTTTGTATGGAACCAAAAAAAAAAAGAATCCCTTATAGCTAAAGTAATTCTTAGCAATAATAACAAAGTAAGGGGTATTTTCAAGACTTGGAAAAAATAATTCTTCCTTTTGTATGAAACCAGAAAAAACCCTGAGTAGCTAAGGCAATTCTTAGCAATAAAAACAAAGCCAGGGGCATCAGCTTACCAGAGTTTAGGCTATATTACAAGGCCACAGTGATCAAAACAGCATGGTACTGGTACAAAAATAGAGACATAGACATCTGGAAATGAATAGAAAACCATGAGATGAAACTAACATCTTATAGCCACCTAATATTTGATAAACCAAACAAGAACATACACTGGGAGAAAGACTCCCTATTCAATAAGTGGTGCTGGGAGAAGTGGTTACCCACATGTACAAGAGTGAAACTGGACCCACACCTTTCTCCACTCACAAAAATTGATTCCAGATGGATAAAGGATCTAAATCTAAGCATGAAATACTGAAAATCCTCAAAGAAAGTGTGGGAAAAACACTTGAAGATGTTGGCCTGGGGAAAGACTTTATGAAGATTACCTCTGTGGCAATTGCAACAACAACAAAAATAAACAAATGGGCCTTAATTAAACTGAAAAGCTTCTGTACCACTAAGGAGAGAACAACCAAAGCAAATTGATGTTATTTTTTAAAATCCTGCTTTATTTTATTTACATGTGCCTAATATATCTTTTTCCACCTTTTAAAATAGCTCATTTTGTCCTTTTGTCTTTGGTGTATCTCATAACAACACCCACTTAGATTTTCTTTTTGAACCAGTCTTAGAGTCTCTGAAAAGGAGATTGTAACAATTTTGTTTATTGTCTCCAAAATATGTCTGTCCTTATTTTTACCACCTTATTTCTATGCGCTGTGTCTTTTTTGTGTATGCTTGATTTTTCTTTGTTTTCTGTCTTTTACTCCGTCGACTATATTTTCTCTTCTTTTTATAATTTGGAAGACATATATTCTATTTTCAAATGCACAAATGTTCTCTCTAAGTGATAAGGTACTTACTTCACCATCTGTACAAAGTCTGACATCTCTTTACCGGCTTAATATCTACTGAAGTGATATCCTTAAACTACACTGAGGGCCACACTATTGTCACTTAACACAGTTGAGCTGAACTGTAGAAAGATCCAGCATCACCCCGCAATGCCCTCCCTGTCCTCTGCTGCCAGCAGACGTCTCTCCTCAGGCCTGAGCAGGAGGGAGAGCTGCCGTCAGTCACACTTCTGGTTCTGATGTGAATTCGTGTTCAACTAGTGTGAGGTCTTCTTGCCTTTTCTGCCTAGAAGAGAGGAAGAGTCGTTCTGAATGACCAAGGGTCTCCGGTAGCTTTACTCATGAGTTCACCTTTTAAGAAATACAGATTAGCAGAACCGCCTGTGGTTGGAGTTAAAGAAACGGCCTCATAACCTTGGGGTACAATTCTCATCTTGCTTCGAGTTCAGCGCCAGCTTCTCCTTGGCATTTGCTGGGCCCTTCTGCAGGTCAGATGAGAAGGAGCCAGGCTCAGTTTCAGAAGCCACACGGTGCATCAGCTGACAAGAATTGCTCAGTCTGTCCTCATCTGCACCACCATTGGCAGAAATCCCTCCCAAACTGTGGCCAAGCACTAATTGATATTCTTAGCTTCTGGTGCAGTTGCAATTTTGCAATTTTGCATGTGCCTCCAATGGTATTTTAATGGGAGGGTGGGGGAAGATGAATCAGGCAATCAGGCACCTGCTATGAGCCTCACATTAATCTAGGAGTCTGCAAGTTTGGCTCTGAATGACAGAATGAGAACCATGGTGCTTTCAGTGTTATATAAAGCTCATGGCTCTCATTTCAGCTGATGCCAGGATCCAGTGTTTCTCAAAGCATGTGTTGAGGAGAAAGAGAGAATAAAGCATACCACATGACTTAACAAAAAAAAAAAAAAAGCAAGGGAGAAATAGGAATTCCATAGTCCACCAAACTGGGGAACTGGCACACGTTGCCCCTCTCGAGCTGGCATTCCTGGTAGACCCCGTGTGTTAGAGATGAGGAGTGTCCTGCAGCAGGCAAACAGCTGGTGCGACTGTGTTTGGGCCAGTGCAATTCAGTACTTGACTAAAATCCTTCTGGTGGGGCACCTGGGAATGGCTAGCCAAACGGGTGTTTTCCCTGAAGACAGTGTGGGAATCACTGGTCAGAGTGTGGGCAGGAGGGAGCCAGGCGGAGAAGGCCGCCCCTCCAGCCCACACCCAGTTCTGCCAAATCCCTGAGGCGGCGTGATACACAGCTAAGGAGACGTGGCTTGCTGATTCTTTGATATTATTCATGTTCATTAGATCTTCAGGAAACAAAACGCCTGGAGCGTATTTTCTTGACCTTCCACAGAACCAACGCTACTGACTTATAATTAACAATGTATTTTCAAACTTCATAGAAAATTAATTTAAGAAGCTTTTTATTTAAATTTCATCTTCTGTGTCTTTACATAAAGCAGCTACCGAAGTTGCCATGAATGCTACGAATATCCGAGAATAATCCTTAGAGATTTAGTTTATCATAAGTATAGTTTCATTAGGAATGAAATGTATGATTGTATCTGATTCTACTTTTCAGGAATTTCGTATAATCTGTATTTTGCTTTTAGCCTTGTTCACCAGGAAGCATGGAAATAAATGGGGTGTCCTGTTCCAAGTTACTCTCTCAAAGTTACCTGGACACATGAGCTTTCTCAGTTCATTTTAGCTGACCTTTGAATTTTTTGAATATTTAATTCTCTACTTTTTTTTTAAATTTCTTATATCTCTGAGATCCTCTTAGCACTAAGTAGAATTTATTTTTTTTTGAGACAGAGTCTCATTTTGCTGTCTCAGTCTAGAATGCCATGGCATCATAACAGCTCCCAGCAACCTCAAACTCTTAGGATCCAGCTATCTTCCTGCCTCGGCCTCCAGAGCAGCTGGGACTACAGGTGCCGACCACAACCCTTGGCTAATTCTTCTATTTTTAGTAGAGACAGGGTCTTGCTCTTGCTCAGGCTGGAGCTGAGTAGAATTTAGATTATCCTCATGTATTGATGAAGCAGTTAAAAAAATTAGTGAAAAATAGCTTGATTTATAAAAAAAGAAGTAAAGAAAATGTAACATTTCCCAATACAAACAGTGAAACCATATTTCTAGCATCTGACACTGAAGCCACAACACCAATAGCAATGTTCACAGTGAAAAAGAATCCTGGAAATCTCACTTTCCAGAGTCAACAAAATCTTGAGTTATCCTGATTTAATGCTTTGAGCCCCAAGATTATTCTTCTATTGTCTATATTTTCATTTCCGTAACTTTAGCAGCTGCTGTATTACCACTTTTTTTTTGAAATTTCCAATGTACCCCAAAGTTTAAAACTATACTCAGTATCCATTGCCCATTACTCAGCTTCAGCTAGTATCATGATTTTTCTGATCTCATCGTACATTGCTCTGTCCCACATTTAAAAAACAGTTTTTTTAAAGCAAATATCAAGTATTATGCTATTTATATAAATAAATTTCTAACAGATAAGGATATTTGAAAAGCATAACCATCATGTCACTATCTCATCTGGAAAAATTAACAATTATTTTAAATATCACGTTATACCCATTTTATAATCATATGTCCCCGGTTTTCTCAAAAACATCTTTTTGGGAGCTGGTATCTTCAGGTCAGATTCCTGATAAGGTTTATGCACTGCAGTTGGTTGTCACATTGGAGATATTCTTAAGGATCTTTCTACCATGTGGAATGAGAGGTACGTAAGGATGTAAGAGTATTTTCCTTAATTATGAAACTTGTTAAGAATCCCACAGAACACATCATAAAATAGTTTTCCTTTTTATTCTATGTATTGACTTTAAGTAAGTAAATCATAATGCTACCAAAATTATTTCCTTTTTTATTTTTATAAGCAGAGTACACACTAAATTTCACATTCAAATTTTATCGCTTGACGTCCTATCAAAACCCTTTCCGTGCTGATAGAGGCTTTGACATTTCCGTTTCTGACGGGCGCACGTTGTCCCCCCGTCCGGGCCAAGGCCCTGTTGCTTTACTGTTCTGTATTAGTAGTATTTGCTCAGTTCATTGTATGTATTGGAAGGGTGAACAACAGACAAGGCAGACAGGTTTTGTCCCCTTATTTAATGCTTTATTTGTCCTTGCTCATGAGCCTAAGGAGAGAAAAAAGAAGACAGCAAACAGAGACAGAAGGGGAATGAGAACAGGTGGTGGTTTGCCTGCGATGTACTGGAAGGAATCGCTTTTCTTCCATCTTTCTGAATGGTGCGCAGGGCCAGCCCTTGGAAATTGCATGCTCACTCTCCTTTGAGATGGTGTAGTTACAGAAGGGACTAGAATGTAATCTGCCAGGCGTGGGTGTTCATAAAACATCCTGGTGTGTCAGGCCCCAATCTCCAGTCACTGATGTGAACCACACCTTGCTGTGCAAAGGAGAACCCCCCCCCCATCCTCCTGTGTGATGAATGGTCCATGGGTATGGAGTCCTGGGCCTGCAGAGAGTGAAAGCTTTGAATGTTAAACATAGGTGATGTCTCAGTTATCTATTAAACATCCTGGACAAACCTTGTGCTCAATGACTAGTCTTGCCAGGTTATGCTACAAGAAAAAAACACCACGCCCTCCTCATGATTGCAAATGTGTACGTAGAACAAAAAAGAATATTAACATGGATCGTAGTCTGGGTGACCCCCGGAGTGGTAACTGAACCAATAATATTTAGATAATATTATTTTGTATTGTTATTAAGAGGATTTTCTAAGAGCGTTTTTGTGCATATAATGTTTTGGCTTAACCTTTTTCTTGAGGAATAAGTCTGATCTCAAATGGAACATTTTTTAAAAAAAGAAAAAGAGGTGGAGAGAGCATCATATTGTTTTTTGAAAGAATGGAAAGATACTAATCAAAAGACCACAGATGTAAATCTACATCTCAGGATATTCTAGTCAGAGAGGTTTGAAACAGAATTCGGAAGTTTGGAGACAACCACTGAACGCAGTTTTGTCACACCGAGGGCTTGAGATGACACCTCTCAGATACATCTCCACAATTCTATTTCAAAAAAAAGAACTCTGACAGCAGAATTAATTAAGCCAAGGACTCAACTGGGAGGGCCTACGCGTTTGAAGATCCCAAGGGTGGGTCCAGGTATAAGGAGACAGGTAGAGGGCAGCCAGGAAGAGCAATTGCGTTGTGTCAAGGAGTGGTTCAAGATCTCTGCATCCTAGTATTTTCAATCTGCAAAAGCTAGCCCAGCTAGAAAAGCCTTAGAAGTCACTTAATGATATCATTTTTATTTCTAAAGCAACAAGGAATGGTATTACTTGCAGTATCAGCATAATTAGCCCAACATAATTAAGATGTCTGTTAGCAAGGAAGGCAGCTGGCACATTTTGTATTCACATCGACACAATTCCAGCCATAAGCATAATTGATGTTTGTTCAGTAATATGGAGCTATGTCACCGAATCTGTGAAACGACGCTTATCTGACAGCTATAGGAAGTGCAAAGTCAAGTACCAGGGAAAAAAATATGTTACAGACAGTAGCAGATGTTCTTACATCAAATATTTCTGTGCAAACCTGTGGGGGAAGAATCAACTGATAAAACAGCAGAGGCTATTTCCACAGCTCTCACAGTGATGGAGGAAGGGGAGGAAGAAGAGGAGGAGGAGGGGCCCTGGGCTCAGGCGCAGGCTGGGAGCTGCGTGTTGGCAGAAGCAGGTGCTTTGTTAGAGAAGGCAATGTTAGTGCTGGACAGATTTGAAGTATTACTATCAAAGAAGTGAACCAGGAGAAGAAAATCACAGGACAAAAAAAAAAAAAAAAACATGAAAAGGAGCAAGTGTGGGGAACATCTTATCCTGGGGGGTGAGGAGGAAGGGACTGGATAATGATCACGTAACCAGCAGGCCCCTCACTGCCCAGGCGCCCCTTAGAGAGGTGAAAATATGGCCTCTGCCTAACTCTCTCCCAACACAAGCATTTCAGGGCATGTGGGATTTTTGCAGAACTGTAGGTGAGCAATCAGTAGTCTCACGGAGCTGGTGCTCACACTCAGGCATTTGGTAGGTTTTGTGAACTTTCCATTTCTGGGCTTCCTCTGCCACCCAGTCTTGAAACTTGGCCCCTTTGTCCAGGAGTTTAGAGGAACGCTTGCCAGTGCCAGAGATTTTCCCGAAGGTGTGGGAGGTGTCTCCAGGAGGAGCCACTCTGCTCCACTTTCAAGGCTCTGCCGTCTTTCTGACCCACCTTCCCTTCCGTTCTCCCCCTGCTCCCTTTCTCTCCTCTCCCTCCATCACAGAGCAGGAGCTCCGCTTTCTCTCCCACCTCTGGAGAGCCCTACCTGGTCTCCCAAACCGCCCGTCCCAACCCAGCCCTGCTCCTGGCCTCTGGCCATCATCTCTGAGGCCGTCTTCAGTCACTCCTGCTGCTGTAACTAGTTCCTTAGACTGGCTGGTTATGGATACCTGAAATTTATTCCTCACAGCTCCGGAGGCGGGAAGTGTGAGATCAGGGTGGGCTCTGGCAAGGGCCCTGCAAGGCTGTAGATGGCCCACTTGTCAGGCACCCTCCCTGGGAAGGAGAGTCGGAGAGCTCTCTGGGGTTCTTTGCATAAGGACACTAATTGCACCACAAGGGCTCCAACCCCCATAACCTGATCATCTCTTAACACCATCATGTGAGGGGTTAGAATTTCAACATGTGAGCTGTGGGAGATTCAAAGATTCAGTTCATTGCACAGGCCCAAAGATTTTTTATTTTATAGTTCATTTATTTTTTTCTTACCACCTGCCTTTTTTTTTTTTTTTTTTTTTGAGACAGAGTCTCAGTTTGTTGTCACCTGTGGTAGAGTGCTCTGGGGCCACAGCTCACAGCAACCTCAGACTCTTGGGCTCAAGTTTTCCTCCTATCTGAACCTCCCAAGTAGCTGGGACGACAGGCATCCACCACCACACCCAGTTAGTTTTTCCTATTTTTAGTACAGACAGGGTTTTGCTGTTGCTCAGGTTGAGCTCACATTCCTGAACTCAAGCAATCCACTCACTTTGGCCACCCAGAGTGCTAGGATTACAGGTGTTAGATGATTCCAGAGATCTTAACATTCACTCGTAATGAACTCCCATGTGCAGGCAACATGGCGTTCATGGACTTACAGTGACACACAAAATAGATTGTGGAAAGACTCACACCCATGGCAGAAGCCATTAGCAGATCACAAGTAGTCCATGAAAGCTCATGCAGACATACTTAAGATAAACAGTAAAATGCAAAGTTGTTTTGTAGCATTTATAGGCGACAACTTTATAAACCACCAAACAAAACTGCAACTTAGCCAAAACCATGCAATATTTTAAAAAAATCATCAAATAATGCCATGTGGTTAAAAATGTTAAAGAGAAACACAAATCCATTTATTAAGTTCTGGGAGGAGAATACTAGTGAGACCCAAGCAAGTTATTAAGGAAAGAAGAAGGAAAGAAGGACAAAGTGGTCTCCCATACGTCCACAGATGGGGCCATGGCGGTGGTTTGCAGGTTCTCCCGTATCCCATGGGTGAAAGTGGAGAGACTGGCGTGGGTGCTGTCCCTTCCTCAGTCCACACAGGGTGGGCAGGGGTGTGGCTTGGCCAGGATCTGGCCTGAAACAGTCTCCAGGGCAGAGTGAGAAGAGAAAGGGGCCCCAGCTCCAGCCCACAGGGATTCCTCCCCAGGATGCCAAGGCCAGGCATTGTGGTCAGAGAGCAACTGTCACAGGGGACAGCAATGAAGACGGTGGCTGAGGGAGGAAGGAGGATCCCCCTCACGGGCAGCTTCCACAAAGCCCAAAGATTCACAGGAAGCATCAGAATACAGAAAGTAACCTCCTTACCCTCATGGGTTTGGGAGAGTGCCCCTTCCAGGACAAGGAGGCTGGTTATTATTCGTGCAGGACACATCCTGAGGACTCTAACACATCTGTCACAGAGAAACCAATCACAGGCCAAGTACCCAAGCAAATCAAAGTAAAAAAAGGAATAACATTTTACAAAGTATCCTGACCATTTGAAAGCTCGAAATGAAAACAAAAAAACAAAAAAACTCCTCTTAAGAGCAATTGTATTTATCAAAATCTACAATATGCTGACCCTTTCCCCGACACTTTGTTTCTTAAAGACCCTCTTCAGAAATATTTGCCTCTGTGCCAAAATGCATATTTCAGGCTATTCATTGCAGCCTTATTTGTAATAAATAAAAAACTTTGGGGGGAGGGGAGGTTCCAGATGCCACCAATAGTGTTACACTTAAATAAATTATGTCGCCACTAAAAAGAATTCATTGAGGCCTTATCCTCTGGCAGTAGGACAGCTGAGGTCCATAAGAGGAGGGTGCTTGTTTTGTCCCCAAATGTATCACAAGACCTTCGAACAACAAAGAACACACGGATACCATACAACAAATGTTATGTGAACGAGACTCCGAACTGCAGCAGTAGGGGGTCTTAACTCATCAGAGCAACCTCATAGCATAGACCCTTGATGTTGGGGTGCACCACATGTGCTCCCACACATCTGTGAGACCGGAAAGAGGCTCCCCAGCCCCGGCTTAGGGTTGGCACTGGGTGAGCAGGGAATCAGCATTGAGAGGAGAGAAATAAGGAAGGCACCCCTTTTATTCTGAATACTCCTAAATTCTTTACATATTTTATAAAAATAACTTTTTCTCCTATTTGTTTTTTAAGACAAAACAGTAAAGAGAATAAAAAATAAGCCCCCAATCTGATTCTTTGAGGGTTTTTGGGGAAGAGCTTGGTAAATCTCTTTAAGAAAAAATTATACATGAAAATCAGAAGTGAAATAGATATGACCATTGGCACAATATTACACTGATAAATGTTAAGCTATCAAAAAAAGTATCTTTTCCTGCCCACCCATTAAATGAAAAACTTTGTTTCAAGCAAAAACTTGAATAGGTTTATTATAATGTAAAAAATTACAAAACAAAATTGGAATATAAAATGTAAAATGAAACATTACCTCCTTCCACGAATCCCTGACTCAGAAGATTTCAGTGGGGAATTCATTTAAGCTTTTAAGGAAAAGAAACTCCCCATATTTCACAAACTCTTCCAGACAAAGATAGAAAATTATAATATTATTTTTATATAAACAATATATTTTCTAATATCAATAACGTTGGCAAAGATAATGTTGTTAATAAAATTGCACACATCCTAAATAAAATAATTACAAGTAAATTCATAGATATGTTATAATATTTTAATGTCTCTGAAGGCTTATTTCAGGGAAACAGGATACTATAATGGTAAAAAATGTATTGGTACATATTTTAAATTAAAATACAAAAAGAGAAAAATATCAAGAGATGCTGAAGTGGAATTGAGTTTTGCTTAACTATCATTGTTATTGAAAAAGAAAAAAAACCCTCTTTACTAGGTACTATAGGACCTCCTACATCAAATAGATAATATTATACTAAAACCATTTCCAATGAGATCAGAAATGCAGTCTTGTCATTTCCTGCTGTCTAATATTGCTCTAAATGTTCTGGGTGATGAACTAAGTTCAAAACAGGAATAAAAGTTGTAAATTTTAAAATAAAGAAGGTAAAATGATCTGTATTTGCCCGTGTTGTGATTATAATATTGATTTGTGATTCTAGAGAACTTGAGTCACAAATTAAAAACTATTAAAATTAATAAAAATATCCACTAAAGCAGTTGATTTTAAGGTAGCAAACACAAATCATTGGTTACACAACATAACATTTTTTATTTTTATTTTTTGAGACAGAGTCTTAACCCTGTCACCCTGGGTAGAGTGCCTTGGAGTCATAGCTCACAGCAACTCAAACTCCTGGGCTTGAGCAATCCCCTTGCCTCAGCCGGCCCAGGAGCTGGGCCTACAGACATGCACTGCCATGCCTGGATATTTTTTCTATTTTTAGCAGAGACAGGGTCTCACTCTTGCTCAGGCTGGTCTTGAACGCCTGAGCTCAAGCAATTCACCACCTCACCCTCCCAGAGTGCGGGTGAGCCACTGCCCCTGGCCCATAACAAGATGTGACTACTAAAAGCAACCTAAATTGAGTTCATTGAGACAAGTGGCTGGTAACCATGGGTTACAGAGGGTCCTTCCCATCCCCCATGTATAAGTGTGAGGATTGGAAGGGGAAGCTGGCAGCTGCCGTTTCACCGTGAACTTGGGCTCAAGACGATATAAACTTTGTCTATTCTGAAAACTGTTGCACATTCTGAAACATTCTCTCTGCTGGTTGTTTGTGTCACCCTCTGTTACTGTCGCTATAGAGATGATCTCTTATTAATTAAAAAAACCCCTACCTATGAGCTAGTTCCGGCCTCTCCAAGATGAGGCAGAAAGAAGATGGTGTGCCACTGGGTCCACAGAGTGCCCGCCCAGAGGAGGGTTGGAGTGACCACATCTGGGCCCTGTGGCCACCACAGAGGGCTGGGGATGCCAACTTAGCTCAAGGGGGTGGTCTAGGGACTGAGCAGAAGAGTCGGGAGGTGACCTTGGGTGTTTTTGTTGCAAATGTTTGGGAGATGAGCCTGCCCCACGTGCACCGACCTGCTGCCCGCCCTCTCCAGGACCCTCCCCAGGTCCTGTAAAAGGTGGCCAGGGTCAGAGGCAGTGTGATTTTTTTTTTTTTATTCCAACAGGAAAAATATTCTGTTGTCTGAAAGAGTGACTTTCAAAATTGTGAGTTAGAGGACAGAGAATCTATTTGGAGGACTTTGAACAATATTGAAAAAAAAAAAAAACTTGAAGGGAAGAGAAAAGAAAAAGCTCTAGACCTTCCCACGCAGTGGGGGTATGTGGCGTTTTGCTTATGACATTTTGGTTTCATGTGTGTGTATATGTGTGTGTGCGTGTGCGCAAGTACGCACATCCATGCAAACACACCCCCACCACAGTGGTTTCCCCAGGCTTGCTCCTTGTTCCTCACCATCAGACAGCTCTCTGGTGGCAGCACGTGGGTGGAACATTGTGTACCGGGTTCCAACTTAGCAGGACAGGACTTTGCTAATCGAGGTTTCAGAGCCTGACGGGGGCCGATGCCCACTCTGAGGATGCTAACAGCCCGCTGGCCAGGCGTGCAGAAGGGGCCGCCCCTGAGTCTGCAGCTAAAATTGTCCATGTGAAAAGCCAAAGTTGCCCTTTCTCTGGTTACAGAAAAAGAAAAAGGGGATCCATTAAGGAGGCAGAAACTTATAGACCAAAGTCACCTAGACACGGAGTTATTAGTGCTGGAAAGTTGGGGGCAGTGTAGGAGAACATTTCCCTGCATACCTGGAGGTGCGGAGGGAGCAAGGTTGCCCAGGAAGGGCCATGGGGGTGACCCCTCCTCCCCTCTCTCCCACCCTGGATCTGAACCCTGTGCGTGCGCATCCTCTCAGCTTTACCTGCAGGTCTGTCCCCAGATCCCAACCCCTTCCCTGCAAAGCCCAGCAGAGTCTGCTGTGTGCAAAAGTCACACCAGAGCACCTGCGGCAGGGGGAGACGCTCTACCACAACGTCTGTGGCCTCCTTCTGCCTACTCACCCCTACATTTGGGAATCACTGAAGTAAAGACAGGGCATGTCAAACAGTCTTTTGGTCACTGTTTCATTTTGTTTGACGGGCAACCCGTCCTCTTTCTCTCTGTGGTGCCACAAACGCCATGACTTTTTGAAGCTGGTTTCCTAATGGACGGTGGCCCTGTCAGCCCTGAGCTCTCTGCTTGCACGTGGGTTGTGACACTGTGTCTGGGGTTTGTGGCACTTCTTCCTCATGCGCCCAAGCAAGCGTGAGCTGTCTCCACTTCTTGGGGGCTGACGTGGATCTTTCCACACGAGCTGGGTGAAGGCGCCGCATGTGTGCGTTCTGTGGTTTCTCCTTTTAGAAAAGGGAAATCAGTTGTTCTCCGAGTCACACTATGTTTTTGTGACCGATAGTAGCCCTCTAAGAAATATCTCTAGACGTTACATGGTTCAAGTCAAAGACTTATATAATTAAGCAGGATGCTCTCTCTCTCTCTCTGAAAAGTCTAGAAAATCAGCTTGAGCTTGGGGAGGAGAGAGGGTCAAAGCACTTGCGCTTCAGATCAAGAGCTCACGCTGGACAGGCAGCTGCAGGCAGAGGCTGCAGCTCGGCACACAGTTCTGCTTCCTCCACCAACTCCTCCTGCATAAGAAACCTTCGGCTGCCCAGGAATACACAGGGACAAAGAGCTTATGCACATCGCAGGATGCTGGGCCCGGCACAGAAGTGGCTTGATTTGTTGCCTGTCATTGGCAGGCAACAAATTGTCCCAGCAATTCTCTATTTTATAAACTCAAATAAAATAATGAAAGGAGAGACAGCAGTTACTTAGAGACTGTAGGCCCTTCTGCTTTTCTTTGCTACCCACATCAGAGTGCCCATTCCCAGTCCTACACCAAATACTGCAGGCAACAACTCTTACAAATAATGCACCACTGAGAGGACCGTTTAGGAAGAACTTTTGGAAGAATTCGTCACATTTAGTATTTCCTCAGGAGAAAACTAATTTTGCTGTGTAGTGGTCTATGGGTCTCCACGGTGGTTGGGCTAGCAGACATGGGCTCTGCAGCCAAGTTTGGGTTCTCTGCACGGGCCGCGCCCATACTCAGGAGTAGCAGTGGACGTGGACTCCCAGCTGCACCGTTAGTGGGGTCATGGCTTTTGTTCTCAAGATCACTGATTGGCACTAAGGTAGCATTCTGCGGCCCTGGAGCCCGGAAAGTGAAGCGGTTCCCGTGAAAACCGGACTGTGTCCAAATGCCCTGGGGACATTTGGGACAGGGCAGAAGGTAGCTGGATGTGGGGCTGGCTGGGTTTGTGTCAGGAGGGGGGCTGGCTCCCTGATGTCCTGGGGGCCTGTGCAGCCCCGGGCAGGGACTTGCTCGGCTCCCAGCACCACACAGACAACAGAAGACAAAGGAAGTGGGGAGAAAAGAAGAGGAGCCCTGAGTGGGGGGTGAACGTCAGGAGAGAAAGTGGAGGCGCAGGAGGGGCTTATGATCCAAACCCCCATCTTGCGTCCCGAGGGAGGGCAGGCCGGGCCCTGCTGAGAGCTGGCCGGTGGCTCCCCAGCCACGGATCTGCCCACCCGGCTCCTCTGCACCCTCAAACTGTGATCACCCAACTTCAGAGGCCAGCATCAGGAGGGCCTGCGCAGTTAGAAAAGAAACCTTCAGGCGTGCCTAGCTGCAAGTTGTGGGTTGAAATTTCTGCCCAGAAGTGCGAGTGTGTGTGCACTTAACATATGTGTGCTCTGTGAGCACGCACGTCCTTGTGTTTGAGAGGATGTGTTCATATTCGTGTGAGTGTGTACGAGTGTAAAGGTGTCTGCCAGTGAGTGTCTACGCATCGCTGTGTGTGCGCCTGGCTTTACAGGTGTGCACATGTGTGGGGTTGTGCAGGGCTGTGCAGTGTGGGGCAGGCACAGAAAGAGAGCAGTGAACAGTTCCACTGAGGGGGGGGCCGAAAGCAGAGCCAGATGGGAGAGCGTCGCCCTCAGGACAATGCCCAATGCCAAAAGTACTCCTCAGTGTTCTTGTGTGACTTTTGCTGGAAACCAAAGCCCGACATCAGCGTCATGGACAGCTTGGTGCTTTCCTCCTGGGGAAGTGAGAAGGAAGCACAGCCTTTAGCCTAACCGCCCTTGAAGCTGGGCCCCCTGCTGCCAGCACAGACTTCCCCTTTCCTCCCCAGCCCTGCACCTCGCCTGTGTGAGGCAGGAGTTTAACATCTCCAGCCAAGGCCCTCAGAAATGTTCTGCGCCTCTGGTTTCGTTCACAGGCTTTTAACGATTAAATGCGGGCACGGAAAAATTTTAAAGGTTGCTGACCAAGCCCACCACCAGCCCTTGTCTTCACGTTATCAAAGTCCTCCTGCTGCTGTCCGTGCTGCCTTCATGTCTGCGGGGACAGGTGCAGGGCCAGGCTATGGGTTTGAGCCATAGGAAGGTCAGCGTGTCCGTTATCTGCAGTCATAAAACTACAGTGCTAATAGCAGGCCGAAATCAGAGTTTTATTATTTCATGTGTTAAACTGTTTTATTTACTTTCAACAATTATGAGGCCTAATCAGCCAAGGTCTTACAAGAGTTGGGATCTTCTTGGAGATGGGAATTCAGAGCATGAGAGTGACTCTGTGTGAGGGGATCAAATGCTGACTTTGGAGGCTGAGGGAGGCTACGTGTCAAAGAGCTCGATAAACATCCAGGCACAGAGAGCAGCCCCCGAGTGGCAGGGACCTCAGCTCTACAGCAGCAAAAAATTGAATTCTGCTAAGGACCTGAATGAGCTTGCAAGTAGGTTGTCCCTTAGAGCCGCCAAAATGAATCCCAGGGGGCAGACACCCTGATCTCTCTGCAGGACCCTGAGGACCCAGCCAAGCCATTTTGTAAGCTTTGACCCACAAAACTGAGCTGATAAATGAGTTTTGTCTTTAGCTGCTGAATTGGTGGTGATCTGTTACAAAGCAACAGGAAATAAATGTAGTCTGGCTGCCTTCTTTGAAAGAAGGAAGCAAAATTTAGAGGGAACAGAACACCAATTAATACCTGACTAAATTATAATTACTAGCCACCCCTGTTGTGATGGTACCTGGTACCCGCAATGTGTGGGCATCGCCTAAATTATCACGTCTTGACCATTGTTGAGTTTCATGATTTTATGTTAATCATTAACCAGTGAAAACGTCAATTCACTGATATTTCAATTTGCACTTCTATGATTTCCAGGAAGAAGCGACTCTCTTTCATGTGACACTTACCACAGCAGCTGTCAAGAGCATGTTTTCCTAATTTGTGGCTGGGTGGCTTTTTATTTACCTTTTATTGGTAATTTCTGTTTCTATAGAACCCCCTTCACATTTGAACCTATATAAATTTGTACTGAATGAATGCCGAGTTAATAAGTGATGAATGGGTCTTCCAGGACAGGGCGGGGCTTTTGCTGCTAGGAGATCAGTGTGTTGGTGACAGAGCAGGGGGCACGGTGGCCTGACAGAAGCCCATCCCAGTGGAGCAGAAGTATAGTTGACATTCAAATGTCCTTGGCCACGTCAGTCTGAGAGGCAGTCGGCCAAGCTGTGGCTGAGAAGGAAGCAGACATAGAGCAGACGAGAGCGGAGCGTGGAGGGAGGGAGGTGGATAGGACCAGGACACGTCTGGCAGCTGGTCACTCTGGGACGAGGGGCGGCTTCAGTCCATTGCTGTAAGCCAGCAAAGAAGTAAGACTGGGTCTGGTTTTATTAGAAACATACTTAATTTCTTTTAAAAAATGTATGTGTTCAGATATATTAAAAGTAATATATTTGCTAATTAAGATACTTGAGAAAGTTTAAAAATACAGTAAATTTTTAAAAGACAAAAAACATCCATTAGTCCCCTACCTCCCCCACTTGCACGCCCCTCAGACCGTGAACTTTGATTTATATTGATGGGGACACAGACCGAAATCTACACCCCATCTAGAGAGTGTCTTGTTTTCACACGGCAAGACATCACAGGTATATTTTCACAGACACAGATTTCGGCTGAGGAAACTGGGATCCACGGAGGGATAAACTCCGGGGCACTTACAGACCTGGAAATTTTATTCGGTCATGCATTTTCAAGGTTTTGGAGGCATTCTCTAGTGTCTGAGGTTTTTATCACCCCAAAGATACAAAAACAAAATAACCCCATTCCACTTTTAAGTCTTTTTTGGTGTTGTGATCATTTTATAAAATTGCAATGTTGCCTGTAAGTGCTGAGTACCCTTGAGCTCTGGATCCGATTTCTGCAGCTTCCACGGGCTCATTGCTGGTCCTAGCTGATGAGAACACTTCCTGAGAGACGGCAGAGACAGGTGAGCACCAGCCGGTCTTGTCCACTTCTCTCCTCTCCACACCTGGCCAGGACATGTCAGGCCTTCCCTGGGGATTCTGCTTGGTGAGCACCGTCCTCGCCGTCCCCTTCCGGCTTTGTTGCTGTCCCTCTACAAGTTCCGTCCTTTCTGTCTCAGTCAGTCTTTAACAGGCCACAGGTTAATCCTCAAAGCTTCCTGTGCGAGCTCTACAAGGACTCGGCCCTCCTCAGAGGCGGACAGGCCATCCCCTCCCAGGGCAGAGTCCTCGGGTGACTCAGAGGGCGGCCACCATGTGAATGGTGACCAGGCCATGGCCCATCTGCGGACCCTTCCTGCCATGGGGGTGTGCTGGTTTTCAGGAAGAGGAGATGGAGGCATCGCATCTCTTTAGGAAACACCATAGTTCAAATAATTTGTTCATTAAATTTTGAAGTTTGGGTTTTGTTAAACTATTCGTAGCAGAGTAAGGCGAGCATTTAAGTCTAGGTGCAAGGTCCACTAACTGAAGCTGCCCTTGAGAGGGGGAGAGGTTGGAGGAAGCTGTCCCGAGGAGGCAGAGGATGAGGGTGAAGAGCACTAACCCGTCTTCTACAATTTTACATTCCATTGTCTTGGGACTGTCTTATTTCAATTCTGTGAAACAGTCCATTGTGACTCTAAACTATCAATAAATGTGATGTCTATTTTTTTAAAAAAGACAGGCAAATAGAAAAATCAACAGATCAAAAATGGACAATCCAATGAACTCGTAGATGCTAAAGGCTCCCAGGTAGCCCCGTGGGCACCCCAAGAGCAACAGCAGAGTGGGAGGCCCAGGAGCGCCACCCTCACCACCCCCTTCCTTCACTTTGAGAGCCGGCCTTCGTCCTGACCTCTGTCACATCCATTATCTTTGCCTGGGTTTTATAGGCCTGGTGCTCAGAGTAACAAGCTCCCTACCCTTGATCCCTTCTAGAAGTATATGTAGAAACTCAGGAGATCTACCTAATAGTTAAAAAATTTATAAGAGAAGCAGTAAAGTAACCAAACCCTCTATAAATATATTAGAGTAAGTAAAATGCCTGTTTAGGAGCATTTAGCCAATTAAAAATATAATAAAGAATCCCTTTTATAATAGTACCCACAATATAAAATAGCTAAGAATATCTGTAATAATAAATATAAAGAGCCAAAGAAATAAACGAAAATTTAAGCTGAAAAAAAAATATATATATATATTTTTTTAGTGGAGTGCCGTAGCGTCACAGCTCACAGCAACCTCAAACTCTTGGACTTAAGTGATTCTCTTGCCTCAGCCTCCCAAGTAGCTGGGACTATTAAGTGCCCACCACAATTCCAGGCTATTTTTTTGGCTGGAGCTGCCATTGTTGTTTGGCAGGTCTAGGCTGGGTTTGAGGCCACCAGCCCTGGTATATGTGGCTGGCACCCTTGGCACAGAGCCTAGAACTCAATTATTTTAAAAGTAAAAAATGTAAGTGAAAGTAACTCCTGGGTCATTGGATAAAGTAAAGATTTTCTAAGGTTAAATCCAGTGGAACTAATTAAAAAGGAAAAGACAGATTTGAATACACACAAAACATTTATGGCAAACATTACAAACTAAGTGAAAGGCAAATTGTAGGCTAAAAAAATTCCCCATTTTCTCCCCAATAAATAAGATTGAGTAAGGATTTAAAGTGTTGAGAAATGAATGGTTCATATGAACCAATGTGAAAAGATGGAATATTCATTAAGTAGATAGGCCAGGGAAAGTCTAGGAAACTTGGAGAGACAGAAAGCAGATATCTTATAAAGAAATGGCAATATATTCAATTCTACTAAAATTAAAAAAAAAAACCCAAAGTTGAAGAACAAAAGCCAAATTTTGTCTCTTCTACCGGTACTTAACACCAGCATTTACCAGGGTGCGGAAGGAAAGCTGTGCGTTCTCATACCTAATGCTGGGATAGCAAAATTTTAAATTGTTTTTGAAAATCATTTTAGCAGTTTGCATCAAAAGCTTAAAATATGTTAATCTACTTTAAGTGGAAAAAACGACAAGAGCTTAAATTGTATAATAATCATGTAAACTAAATAAAAGTACTGGGGAAAATGGAAATATGCCCAAACCTGACAATATTCAACTTTGAATATTTCTTTTCTTTGTGCTTTGTTCTTGTCTTTGTATTTTTTCTAATTTTCAATTTTTTTTTACAATGACTTTGATTTTTAGCAAAGAACCCCAAAGACATTCATAAAAGAAACAGAAAATGCTGAGTAAATTCTATGTATCACCCCAACACAAATCACTGTTGCTCCGTTGTAACAGCATCAAGGGCGTTAGGACGCGGACAGTATTGGAACAGACAAACTTCTCTCTTTGCTCAGAGTAAAGTGACAGCACATTAGACCAATCAATGGGTAGCAATTTGATGATCTCCAAGTAGATGAGACCTTTCACTAAATGGGATTTTCTCTATTTCATTCAGCAGAGGGGGTCATGTGTAGACCAAGAGGTTAAGGAGTGGACTTGTTAAAGCAGAAAAACAATGGGAGGACACGGGGTCCTAAGGAGGACTCCGTGGGGACCTGAGGGCTAGCGGCTTCCTCTGTGGTGCAGGAGCAGGTGGGTGAGTGCTGTGAAGCCCAGGGAGCTGGGGCTGGACCACTGCGGGGGCACAGGAGCCTCAGGCAGCTCCTGCCTGGAGGCGGAAGGTATAAATGACAGAACATGGCCGTGAATGTGACGTCTTCAGCTATGTCTTTGGAAGGATCAGCAGTACAGAAAATAAACTAGGGAAAGACTGTTCAGAGGCGATTTCTCCGGAAGCTTCTATGGTGATCCTTCCAGAAGATGATGAAATCCTAAAAAAGAGTAATCATAGCTGAGACAAAAGGAGGGAAGGATTAGAATGTCAGCTCTCCAAAGGACTTTTACAGGGTCACTCCTGTTTTCCTAACATCTAAAAAAATAATCGGCCAATAGCTAGCTACAAATAAATACTGATTGAATACTGGGTAAAAAGACACAAGATACTTAACAATAAAAAGACTGGTAAGTTTATGAATGTAAGAGGTTATGGTAGAAACCTTTAGAAAGGCCAGATCAAACAATAATTCTTCAAATTAGTGAATTCATTCAACTTTGCCTTGCAGATTGTTTTAGCTATCACCGTTAATTATGATTCTGTAGGCCATCAAAATATTTTCAAGGGCCACTTAATGTATTTTTTATAAACATGTGAATATGCACACTCATTATACGAGCATACACTCCTTGTTAGAATTAACATAAAAGCTTTTTCTCTCTGTTTGGTTTTCTTGTAATTTAATTTTAGTTTTTAAGTATTTTTTTTAATACAGAGGGGTTACATTTTTATATTTTCAAACATGGCACTGTATCTCTTTGAGAGGTCTTCAAAACCCATTCATTGGATCAATGTCAGTTTCCTTATGAAACTGTTACCATTGAGGGAAGCTGGGTAAAGGGTACATGGAATTTGTTATTTCCTATAACTACAGATGAATCCACAATTACCTCAGAATAAAAAGGCATTAAAAAAAAAAAAATGCCTGTGTGTTTGTTGGCCTTCATCACAGAGGATTTTTCACACCATTTTGCCAAAAGGAAATCTTGGATTGACATACAGCCCCCCGACCCCCCGGGGAAATGGTTCATTATCTGTATTTTCTTTATAGATGAGCCCAGAAGAGAAGATTGTTGCTAGGTTCTTGTCATTATAGCTTTTCTTTCCTTAGTGCTTTCCAAAGTAAACATATCTCTTATTTACAGCCTCCGAATTGCACGATTGTCACCATGGTTATTCTTGCTGAAGTTTTATCACTTCCTCTCCGGAAGTGGTTTGTTCTGCCAGGAGGGTTGCAGTCGCTTCAAGGGAGCAAAACATGAATCATTTCAGGGCTCCCTGTGCACCAACAAGCTATGAGGTCCACCTCCAGTGATTCAGTCCAAACCATGTGGAAAGGTCCCTGGTTTAATAGATAAGGTCCCCTGACTGTGCCACACAGTCCTGGCCGGGTATATGGCAAAACAACTCCAGGTACCTGCTCTGTCTGGGGAGGAGGAGGCAGGGGAATGGGTGAGGTGGAGTGGGGAGGAGTTTCCCCTGTCTCCCCAGCTCCCTCCCTCTCCTCTAGTTGATTCTGCCAGGATGTCTTGTCTCTAGGCAGCTGGTAGTGCATGTCACCCCCAGCCCAGGTTTCTGTCATCCCCTGCTCTGTCCCCAAAACTCACTGTTCCAGAGGCCCAGCTGGTCAGAGACTCAGCACCCAGCACGCAGGAGACCTGCCTGCGCGTGCCCGCCGGGTGTATCTGGCCTCCACCTGCCCTCTTCACCAGTTTCCCGTCTCTGTTGCTGCCACGTTCCTTTTGGGAACTACTGCATAGCAGCTGGTCTCTCCACTGCCCTCCGGACCTTCTCCAGGACACTGAAGATCTGATCTCTTTAATAAACATGCAGTTTATTGCATTGTTCCCTCGCTTAATCCATTTAGTGACTCCCAAGTTCCTCGAAGCAAATTGAACTGTGGCTTTTGTGCTCCCCTCAGGTGAACCTGCCTCCCTGCTGGCTGACAGCCACTCCTCACTGGGCCGCCCCCAGCACATGCAGGCCAGGTCCCCTAAAGGGCCACCATGGAGCAGCCACAGCACCTGGGCTCCCAGGGGCCCAGTTGGACTTCATACCCTTGCCAGTGTCCGATGAGCTTGGGGGATTGTTCTCACTGATGGCTCCACTTCCTCCCAAGGTCTGAGGGTACAGCATCTATAGGGGAGTGTGCCTGGCTTCAGAGTTGATTGGGCAGCCATCATTTGGGTGGGAGGGGAGGAAGACTGGCATGAGGGACCAGAGACCACCTGCCCAGCAGCCCACACCTGGGGTCCTCCCGGCCCAGCAGCCCACACCTGGGGCCCTCTCTGCCCAGCAGCCCACACCTGAGGTCCTCCCTGCTCAGTAGCCAACACCTGGGGTCCTCCCTGCCCAGCAGCCCACACCTGGGGTCCTCCCTGCCCAGCAGCCCACACCTGGGGTCCTCCCTGCCCAGCAGCCCACACCTGGGGTCCTCCCTGCCGAGCAGCCCACTCCTGGGGTCCTCCCTACCCAGCAGCCCACACCTGGGGTCCTCCCTGCCCAGCAGCCCACACCTGGGGTCCTCTCTGTCCAGAAGCCCATTCCTGGGGTCCTCCCTGCCCAGAAGCCCACTCCTGGGGTCCTCCCTGCCCAGCAGCCCACACCTGGGGTCCTCCCTGCCCAGCAGCCCACACCTGGGGTCCTCTCTGTCCAGAAGCCCACTCCTG
>CAUYPK010041005.1:0-35683 GCA_963574355.1 Loris lydekkerianus
GATCATAAATACATTTATACCTTATGGGATTCGATGTGTTGATTATTTGTACAAATTGGAGTGCTTACATCCTACTAATCAACATAGCTTTCACCTCATTTACCCAATTACAGCATTAAGACATTTGTGTTCTACACCTGATAGATCCGACTTATACTTACAATATGCTCCATAGGTGTGCGTTCCACCTTTCTGCAGTACATTTGTTTTCAGTAAGTTTAATTACTTATTTGTTTGGCTTTCTCCTGCTGTCATTCTGTTCATCTCTTGCTTGTGAACTGTATTTCTTTTGTTTCCATTACTTGCTCAGAGTACATTCTTTCCTATTAAGTCATAGAATTTCTTGCCTTTAAATTACAACTCAAATCTCCCTTATCCTTGGAATTTTTCATACCAAATCCTAACTGCCAGTACAATGTATCATTCTAGAATATTTTTAATAGTTGAGGGGAAAATTTTTCACTTCTTATTAGAGAATATAAAATGTAAAAATGGCAAAATATGGAGAGGGATTGTTGGGGTAAGGATGGTTATAAGGCTTGTTTGTATTCTAAATAGAGTGTGGAAAATAATCGCCTTTTAAGTGGTTGTTTCTCATTAACTAGAAGCTGAGGAGAGGGGCTCAAAGTTTAAAGTGACTCTGTCAATTGAAATAAATCCTAAATGAATATGTGACATCTTTGAAAGTACATGCTAACCAGGGCTTACTTTGTCAAGACAGGGCAATGAGAACAAAGCTACTATCAACTAATCAGGGAAATGAAAAATGGCTCTAGTAAATAGTCCAGCAGAGAGTCAGCAATTTATATTTGTAGTCACAGACAGCAATTAAAAATCATAAAACAAATTATACATGATTCATTCAAACCCTCTCATCTTAAGGATAAGAGCTAAACCTGTAGTAGTTAGTCTTTATATTTCCTAAAGTTATTCCATTTTTATAGCAGATCAAGCACTAAGACTATGTTCTCTTAACTGCTTGTCAAGTTCTTTTTCCCTGTGTATATTGTGCTTAAGACAATATTAGACATGCCCCAACTTTGTTGTCTGACTCTTAAAGGGGTTTGGGGTCTTGACTCAAAGAATGAAGAGGCTTGACACATAGTATGTGTTGAGGGACTGAGGAACTCTGGAAGGAGCCCTCCCGAGTCAACCTCAGGTCCATATTTATCATCATAAAACAGGAAGAAGTAGATGATAGCTGCTTATCCAACATTAGCACCGATTAGCGAGGAGAGGGGAAAGTTCAGATAGAATGTATCTACCTTTGCTTTTGCAAAACTGCAACCTTGAGCACAACCTCTGCCTTCAGCATACAGGGACCTTTGGAATCTAGAGAATCTTTACAGTAACTATTACTGCCACACCTCACATATACATTCTCTCTTGGAGGCCAGTTTTCTGATCTCCTTCACGCCCACAACTCACACACCATTCTCATGATTCTCCAGGTCTCTCAAGCAGGAACAAGTCTTCAAGCTGAAGACCAGGGCTCAATTTTTCCTACAGATTTCAAAGATTGACTAATTATGAGAGTCCATGCTAGCTAGTGCAAAGGGCATGTTCTCACTGGCTTCTGAGGACTTGGGGCAGGCAGGGATTGTCAAGAGAAAGAAGAGGGTGAAACAGAACCAGTGGAAGATATATAGTATATATGTGTATTTGTATAAATAAAGTTATATATTATACATATAGGTTTATAAAATAAGGAATTAGCTCACGTGATTTTGGTGGCTGGCAAGGCCAATTTGCAGGGTGTACTGGCAGGCTGGAGACCAGGTAGAGCCAGTGTTCTACTTCAAAGGCCATCAGTGAAGAAAATCCAATGTTGCAGCCTAAGTCTGAAGGCAATCTGCGGGAGGATTTCTCTCTTATGTGGTGGAGAGTCGGTTGTCTTTTTCTGTTAAGGTTTTCAACTGATTGGATGAGGCCTATTCACATTATAGAGGGAAATTGCTTGATTTTACCAATTAAAGTATTAATCTCATCCAAATCACTCTTGCAGAAACACCCAAAATGATGTTTGACCAAGTCTCTGGGCACTTTGTGGCCTACTCAAGTTAACACATAAAAATTAACCCTCACAACAACCTTCTATTTATGCACAACACACAGGTGGTATCTTGGTTATTCTCTAACTTGTGCAGAGCACACATCCTTCATTTGGAGCACAACAATAAGATACTATCTTGACTTTATTTCTCACTTAAAATTGGCTGGGAATAGAAGTTAATTATTTGCATCCAACTTTTCAAAAGCCTAGATAATCAAAAGAGTAAGACTATAACTTAGGGTATCTTCACTAATTGGTATTATTATTTGAATTAATTATTAGGAACCAAGCCACTTACAGGAACTATGTCTTCTTATCACATATACATTGTAGATGCTGAATAAATACAACAACTTAACTCGTCTTGATCATTAAGTCCTTTGCCAAGAGGGAAACTACACCTGAAATTTTGGAAGCATTGCCTCTGTCATTTATTTTACTTGCTTGGATCTTGCTGAAAATTTATCCTTTGGGTTTTGAATTTTTATACTTGATTTCACCCCAAAGGTAGTTGTTGAATGTTGAGAGAAACATCTGTTCAGCTGTTTCTGACACTTGGGTAGCTGGAAACGAAAAAGAAAAAAAAAAAAGCCAACCCTCAGCCTCATGCTGTAAAAACCATTTAAGATTATTTTTGCACATGAATAATTCTAATACATAATAATTTTAAAATTTGAAAGTTTCTGTGCTTGTGCTCCTTGCAGGGGAAAAACCAGGTTCATTTTGGAATTTTTAAAAAATGCATATCTAAAACAGTTTCTAGTGACCAAAAATTTACTTTGTATATGCAGAACCAGGATTTAAGAAACTATTTCCATGGTTCCACATTTGGCAAATGTATAATAGCTCTATTTAATACTAGCATATGTTTTTTTTTTTTAATTTGTAAACCTGATAACAAATTTGTTTAAAGTTAATGGTACTATGTCATATATAGGGAGGCAAGAAAGACTTGAGTTTTGTTTGGGGCCTAATTATTTTGCTATTATTTTTACTTCTTTTCAAATCCATGTTCTTATTTCTATGCTCAAGGAAAGTTAAGCTTCACTTGTACTCAGTAAATCTCAGTCCTGAGACCTCCTTATTACTTGTTCCTTGTACCACTGGGACACATTGTACTTGGTATTCTCTGTCTTTTATTGCTATATATAGCACATTTTCTCTGCCTTTTACACTAGGTTCTAAGCTTCTTTTTTAATGGCAGAGATTATACTTTATTTGCCTTTTCCCAAGTGCCTACCTCTGGGTCAACTACACTTTCGACACTCATTCAATGTTGAGTAGCTGGATGATAGAATTCAGGTGTCCATATGAGCTACTAAGAGGACCCCAGACACAGAAGAGCTCTGGATCTATAGTCTGGTCTTCTGCCTCCAAGCTGATTCTTTCTCAATCATTGAAAAGATCATAACTTGGAGTTGAAACACCTTCTTCTTAGTAAAGTATTAATATCTCAAGAATGGAAAAAAATATATCCAATACATTCAATACTAATATGAAATGAATATATATATATACTGTATATATATAACCACATGCCCACACAAATGATAAAACACAAATATAGTCTAGCAATGGGGAGGGGAGAGCAGGAAGAAAGGAGAAAGGAGGGCAATTGGTGGGATCTCACCTAACGTGCATAATGCGAGGGTGTTTGGCATGTGCCCTGGATGACGGGGTCTTCTACAACTTGAACTTTACTTTGGAAGTAAGAACAATGTAATCTATTTGTATCTTCATATTAATTTGTAATAAAAAATAAAATTAAATTAAAAATAAAATTGTGGTTACGGCATCAGCCACGTACACTGAGGGTGGCTGGTTTGAACTTAGCCCAGGCTGCTAAACAACAATGACAACTATAACAGCAACAAAAACTAAGCCATGTGTTTTGGCAGGCACCTGTAGACCCAGCTACTTGGGAGGCTGAGACAAGAGAATCACTTCAGCTCAAAGAGTTTGAGGTTGCTGTGAGCTATGATGCTACAGAACTCTACTGAGGGCAGCATAGTGAAACTGTCTCTAAATAAATAAATAAATAAATAAACTAATTAATTAATTTAATTAAGGAAAAAATTATCCTACCTATGTATCAATACATTTTTTCACAACCTTTTCACTCCCACTCTCATTTTATGAACATAAAAATAATCCCATGACTCTTACCCTTACTCCTCTGAGAATCTTTCTGGATCATAAGTCTATACAAGTGTTTCTTATGTTTGGCTTTTTTGTTTGCATTATGAAAATAATAGAGCTATTCCAGTTTTATAGATATATAATGTTAGTATATTGAATATACTTTAAAAACTATCGTCTCCCTCTTTAGCTGCTCCAAGATGTTGCTGTGTTCCCAAGGGGCATGTTATGACTCTTAGCCATCTGTGTCTCCCTTTTTCTTGCTCACAAGAAAGCCGTTCTTAACACATCGGGAATAGTGATGATGTAAGTTTGCCTTTTGAGTTTAGTTCCCATGTTTAATCATTCCTGCAGTCAGGAAGCTCTCACTTACGTTTCTGTGGTTGCATATCCTCTACTGTTTAGTTCTGAGAACTGTTGGTCAATGTTTCTTGTCCTAACCCTCCATGGTGGAAAATAAAGAGAGTAACTTCTTAATTTTCTTTTTTCTAGATTAAAAGATGCCTAACTGCTTAGACTTTTCTCTATGGGACTGATTTATAAGACTCTATAATTAATTTCAATTGTTAGTCTATATAGTTTTTAGTTACTCTTCATTTATATTATTCTTTATACACTGCCATGAAAAATCTAACCAAGGATAAATGTCATGGAGAAAAAAACTGATTAGCTTTCTTTTTAGAGGGAAAAAGCCATTTCTCAGGAATGAAACTACCTGAACTTTCAAAAGGTTTGGTATAATAGGAGAGAGCGAAAGAACTCAGAGCACATTTAGTGGAGGGAACACTTGGAATCCAGAAAGGCGTTTGAGTCCATCATCTACCTGCTGTGCTACTCATGCTCCTTCCATCAAGTGGAATAGGAACACAGTCTATCTCTTTCCTAGAGACAACACAAAGTTCATCAGAGGCCATGAGAAATAATGGTGAACTGTAAAGCTTTATACAGAAGTGTCATCAGAACTTAAAGCAGATAATAAAATGTCCCCAGAATGTCAAGAGAATATGAGCCCCTGGAAGTGTGATGGAGCAGTTTAGCAAATACACTAGTGATTTGTTGAGCTAAAGAATAGTGGAAAGAGTCAGAATAGCAAACCAAATCAAGAAGATTAGACAGCAGAATGAGGAAAAGAAAATTAATAAATTACTCAAAGTCCATAGTATGATAGGGAAATTAAGGCATAGTTTTCAATTTGTATATACAAAATAAAGCATGTAGTAATATTTTTCTCCTCCATTCACAAAAAGAAAACTTAAATGATTTGTCTAAGGCAATACAGCCACGGGAGGCAGAGCCTGGACAGGGAACATCTCCTCATCATCACGGTGCTATATTGTTTTTTTCAAAACTTGATGTGGAATGAACATGTGATTCTATGAATACAGCTGAGACTGCAACCTGATGAATTGCAATTATGTGACTGAAAATGTAACACCATCAAGCACAAACTAAATACAATAAAAGAGCTAAAGCTGAAATAGGAATTGCGTTGTAGAAAGATAGTATTAACCAAAAAATATGGTACTCATGGAATGCAGTGAGAGAAATTTCAAAGAAAAAAGATACGGTGTTTATTTGCTCGGTTCTGGGGAAAGTACACTGCCCCTGAAGAGCAAAAGAAGTAAATGAAACCACGGGGACCAAGAGGGAATTCTTTAACACCATCTCTTTCCCTAGACTTAATTCATTTGCTAGTGACCTTGGGTTGAACAAAGTTAATAGAAACATTTCTCTTTCTGTACAGAAATACTTTGGCAGTATGGTTTACACATCAAACTCTTGAACGTTTGGTTACTTTGCATCAGTCACCTACAGCCAAGCCCATATCCAATAGATTTCTGGATCTGCAAAGTCAAAGGCTAACTGTAAACACAGCAACCAGATTCTAACATCTCTCAAAGGCTAGGCTTCAGCAAGCCCTCCTGCTGTGATATCTGCCATGTCTCTTTGATCGTGATGACCATACTTTTGTCTTTAGTGTGCCTTTGCTAACATTTCAAAATTTTACATTTTAACCCTATTGTTCTCATTCAATTGACCTTGAAAGGTGAGGTGACTTTCTCAACAGGTACAGCTAGTGATGGTACTGTATTTAGATACAAACCTAGGTCTCATGAGTTCCATTCAAGTTTGCTCTCCCTTTTTTCCCACACTACATGTATTTCCTAAAATCTATAATACTTTCATTATTGTTTTTAAAAACTCCCTTACAGCATGGACTAAGTTCTTGTCATCTGTGTCTTAATTTCCTCTTCTCTAGACTGTGGATAACTACGCTTACTTTGCAGGGATGACATGAGAATGAAGTAAGACGACAGATGTAAAACCATGGCACCTCCCTGGACATGCAGCCCATGCCAAAGTAAGTGATAATTTCTGTTCATCCCTTTACTCCAGGTGGTCCACAGACATTTCTTCAATGAACTTGGTTTCACTACTTTTCTCCAATACACTAGAAGCCAGTGGTTCTCAGCCTTGACTGTAATTGGAATCACCTGGAGAGCTTAAACTGAAGCTTGTGTGGGTCCTCTCCCCAGATAGATGATTTCTCCAGGTAATTTAAATGTGTAGCCAAAGATTGAGATCAATCTCTGAAGTTATTTTAAGGGCCGGGGGTTTTGGTCTGCTTTGTAATCCTAGGACCAACCTCAGCATCTCATCACTAAATTTGAATTGGTTGGAAGGACTTACATGATCAGGTACTCACTCTCTTGTTACAGTATTTGTTCCCTCACTCATTCATTAACTCATTCAAGTTAGAATTAATGGCTTAGTATTGACTTGCTATGATGGCTTGCTCTTCCCTCAGATGCAATGTTAGCTACGCTATATTTTTACCAAATCATTCTTTCTTTCATTGGAGCACATTATTCCTCAGGTGCTCTTCTATTTTTCTCCCTGTTTTCAACCTCAGGCTTCCAATGAATTTGGAGATTAAATGCCAATTGAAATGAACAAACTCATGCATTGATCTCAGGAGGCAATAAGTATGTATTGAGCTTCCAGTATATGCTGGCCACTGTTCTGGGCAAAAGAAGTTCAAATATGAATGAGACAAAAGGTGTTTTCAAGGAGTAAGCGAGTCTGCTATTGAAATGCTAATAACAACAAATAATTGTGATAATCACTTGATAAAGGCTTTGGAAGAAATATGACCCATTAAGTTACTCAGAAACAGCTATTACTTTTTTCTTACCTCTTTAGTCTATTTTACTGTCTATATTATATAGTATATAGATAGAATTTCATTTCAAATAGGGATGGAGACTTTTATGGAACTAGTTGGAGAAAGACAATCAAACGAATAAATAATAAAATAAATAAGAAGGCATTCTGGTATACAGACTGAAACTAAATAAGCCCTAGAAAACTATCTGTCTTTGTTCCTACCAGAGGAGTATTTTTGCCATGGAATTTTGATAGCATTGATTATTTATAGCAAGGATTTATTTCTATTCTCAATCCTTTTCCATTAGCACGTGAAGTATATTTTAAATTATGCAGAGTTGAAAAACAGGCTTTTCTGATTATAAGGGGGAAATTCTTGGCAATTTGGGAAGATTAAACTTCTTTCCTTATCTTCTGACTGAACAACACTCACCCACCCACCTACTATCCTCCAGAGTGACACAGGATACATTCATTTTAAATGACAAGGCTGGAGGATGGGCTGTATTTGGCCAATGAAAATAAAATATTATGCTCTGAGGTGGGAGAGTAATGATAGAAAACATTATTCTCAGCTTTTCTAGCCTTACTCGTTCAATTGGTATTTGGCCAGATGAATCATTTTAAGCTCAAAACCAAGTTATGGGTACTTAGCATATGGTGTTGTTTAGTCAATAATTTTGAAAAACTCCTTGAGATTGGGATCAAAAGATAAAAGACTTTTTGAATGTATCAGAAAGTCCCATATAAAGAGTTGTAGTTAGATAAAGCATCCCAGAGGAGAGCTGAACATGAAGGTCCTGGAACAGTGTGTATGTCTGCCTATGTAAGAGTTATGGCTGGAAGAGAAAAGTAGTGCTGAAAGATAGACAAGGAGAACAAGCCTCCTCTGCATCATTCCTAGGTTTCTGGAGCAGCATTTCTCAACTAAGTATAAAAGATATTTCAGACTGATATTTCTATTATTGCAGGAGCTATCCTGCACAGCATTGGATGCTTAGCAATATCTCTGGCCTCTACTTGCTAGATGGCATTAGCACAGCCAGTTGTGACAACTAAAAGTCTTCTAGACGTTGTCCCAATACATTGGGGGCAAAATTGCCTGGTGTAGGGTAAGACCAAGAAGAATAAAGACAACCAAGTTTTAAATCTTTCTTACCAATCTTTAAAGTAGTACCAAATGTACCAGATAACCAGATAGTAAAGTCAGTAAGGGCAGGTATTATGTATGTATTATTCACTGTTAGCATTAAATGAACAAACTGAAATTGAATTGTGAATGAACAAAATCATTAAATGGATTAGGTATGCTGAAATATTCTTTTTTTTTTTTTTTTTTTTTTTTTAGAGACAGAGTCTTTGTTGCCCTCAGTAGAGTGCTGTGGCATCACAACTCACAGTAACCTTCAACTCTTGGGCTTAAGCAATTCTCTTGCCTTAGCCTCCCAAGTAGCTGGGATTACAGGTGCTTGCACAACGACTATGAAATATTCTTGTTTATGCTGGAACTACCATTATTCTAAGGACTTGGGAGATAGGAGCATAGATTCTATACTCAATATTCTGGGTTTGATTTTATTCATTTGTGTGTATTTATATATATATGTGTGTGTGTGTGTGTGTGTGTGTGTATCTATACACATTATATATACTTATTTAGTGCCAGGCACTGCAGTTCTTTAGGATTTATTAGTGATCAAAACAGCCACTTATTTTCCGTATAATCTTAGATAAGTCATTAACTTCTGGGACCCTCAGTTTTTTGATCTGTACAATGGGGCTAGTAATATCTTCTTAGGTCATTATTATGTAAAAATAAAAAGATAATACATAAGGGATTAATGTCAGCAAGATGGCAGAATAAGAAGTCTTGGACCCCGTTTCCTCACAAAATAGTAGCTTAATAAATATGTGTTCTAAAATTCAATTTTAGAACCCATGAAACCGGATAGGAAGCCTCAATTGTAAAATGCAGAACCTTTTCCCTTTAAAGTCAGAAAGAAGGCAAGGATGCTCACTTTCCCCCCTTCTACTCAACAAACTGCCAAAAGTCCTAGCCAGAGAAATAAGGCAAGAAAAAGAAATAAAATCACCCAAATAGAAAAGAAAGAAGTAAAATTATCTTTGTTTCCAGATAACATCCTCTTGAATGCAGAAAACTAAGGAATGCGCACACAGAGAGCTGTGGCAGCTAATAAATCCAACAGTGTTGCAGGATTCAAATTAAATAATAAAACTATTTGCGTTTCTATATACTAGCAATGAACACTCTGAAAAAGACATTAAGAAAACATTTTCATTTACATATTCATTTACAAATACATAAGGAAAACCTAACCAATGAGGTGAAAGATCTACATCAAAAACTATAAAATATTGATGAAAGAAATTGAAGAAGACATAAATAAATGGAAAGGTATCCAGTGTCCATACTACCCAAAATGATCTACAAATTCAATGCAGTCCCTACAAAAATCTCATTGGAAGTTTTGAAAGAAATAGCAAAAAAAAAACAAAACAAAAATAAAAACAAACAAACAAACAACCCCCCCCCCCAAATCCTAAAATTCATGTGAAACTACTAAGGGCACTGAATACCCAAAACATCTTGAGGACCAAAAAATGAAGCTAAATGCCTTCCTGATTTCAAAACATTACAAATCTGCAGTAATCAAAACAGTATGATACTGATATAGACAGACATGTAGACCAATGGAACAGAGTAGAGACCAAGAAATAAACTCTCATTTGCATGATCAAATGGTCTTTGACAAAGGTGCTAGGCTACACAATGGGAAAAGGATAATTTCTTTAATAAATAGAGTTGGAAAGCCCTGGATATATACATGCAAACAAATGAAGATGTACTTTAACTTATATGACACACAAAAATTAATTCAAAGTCATTAAATATCCAAACATAGGACCTGAAACTATAAAACCTATAGTTATAAAACATTGGAGAAAAACTTCATAATATTGGATTTCCTAATGATTTCTTGGGAATGATAACAACAAAACAGACAATAACAGCAAAAATAGATGTATGGGACTATGGCTGTGTGAAAATTTCCACACAGCAAAGAAAAACAACAGAGTGAAAAGCCAACCTAGGAATGGGAGAAAGTATTTTCAAAACATGTATTTTATCTGGGGTTAATATATAGAATATATAAAGGTGTCCTAGAACTCAACAAGGAAAAGAATTCAGTTTAAAAAATGAGCAAAGTACTTGAGTAAACATTTCTCCTAAGATCAGGTACAAATGCTCAATAAGCATATTAAAAGATGCTCAACATTAACAACAACCAAGAAGATGCAAATAAAAACCACAATGGGATAAGCTGTCACCTTGAAGCTGTTAGGATGGCCACTGTTACTCAAACAGAAAATAACAAGTTGGTGAGGAAGTGGCAAAATTAGAATGCTTGTGCACTATTAGTGGGACTATAAAATGGTGTGGCCACTATGAAAAATAGTATGCAAGTTCCTAAAAATATTAAAAATAGAATTAGCGTATGATTAAGCAATGCTACTTTTGATCGAATATTTGAAATATTTGAAACAGGATCTCAAGGAGATATTTTCACAACCATGTTCATTGAAGCATTATTCACAATAGTCAAGGAAACAACCTAAACGTTCCTCAACAGGTGAATAAATCCAGAGAATGTGGTGTACACACATAATTGGAAAAAAACTCAAAATACTATCATAAAATATTTTTAATTTTCAAAAGGGAAGAAAATATTGTCACATGCTTCAATGTAGATAAACTTGGAGAAACTTAGGAAGTTGCTAAATAGGCTAAGTGAAATAGGCCAGTCCCCAAAAGACAAAGACTACATAATTCCACTTATATGAGGTATCTAAAATAGTCCAACTCACAGAATCATAAAGTAGAATGGTGGTTGTAGAGTTTGGAGTAGGGGGAAATTGTGAGTTGTCATCCAATGGATATATAGTTTCAATTTTGCAAAATAAAAAAGTTCTAGAGATCTAGTATACAACAATGTGTTTAAATTAATACTACTGTGCTGTACATTTAAAAATAGTTAAGATGGTAAATTTATGTTCTTTGTTTTTTTTACCACAATAAAAAAGATAATGCACACACAATATTTAGTGCAATCCCTGTGTAGAGTAACAATAACTACTCTAAAACTGATGAGGATAATGATTACTAGTGAGAGTAAAAATCATCAAGCTTTTGAAAGAGCAAAATGAGTTCAAGAACACAAAAGGAACTTGAATATTTAGGCTTAAAGACAGGACGTGAGCCATTTGCCTGCCTCCTCTACCAGTCTTGTTGTGAGGAAGATTTATGTTAATAAAGAGAACTGAAGTCTGAAGATCTCTCCTTTTAATGAAACATTCATAGTTATTAGGAACCGAACAAAGATTACCAACATGCCATAGTTTGAATTTACAAAAGATACATATCGGCTGGCATTCATAAGCAGCATGGTCCAGATGACTATCTGGGTGGTGAAAAGGGTTTTAAAGCATAAAAGAAAAATAAAAGAAACAGCCCCACAGTAGGGGCCTTTAATTCACAGATTTTTAAAAGAAGGCAGAAATTTCACACTGGGATAAAGAGAGTGCGTGAAGAAGCAGGTAATAGTCTTAAGAAGGAGAATTTTAATGATTTACAAATGCTATTAGGATTTTTTTATTTGAGTGAAAAAAGGAAGAGAAAATATAAAAAGTGCCTAAAAATGTTTGAGATGATCAATTAAACATACCCATAGGCCCCCTTTAAAGTGGTATGTATGGGTAATGCCCCTCTCATTAGTTTCCAGGCCTCTGTTGGCAAGCAAGAGGACAGTCAGAAACTGCAACCATTTCCTGGCCTCCACTTCAGGAGCAGAAAGGGGACCCCCCCCCCAAACTCTCTTATATCCTTTATCCTTGTTTATGTCAAACAAGGAGCCCAGGATTTCCTGGTGAGCCCCCATCTCTGTGTGGCTCCATACAGCTATTTTCTGCCCCACCCCTGCCTATTTAAATACCTATTTAAAACACCTATTTAAAACTCATTTCTTTGCTTGTTTCTCCCTATAGTACCCATCAAGAGCCACTTGATTGTACATTTTCTCTACTTTTTTGGTTCGTTTTCCTTCCTTACTAAATTGAAAGTTTCACATGGATGCAGAGCTATGTTTATATTTTGTTTAGGGACATATCTCTATCACCTAGAACACTGCCAGGCATGTGGGAAGCATTCAGTAACTATTTGACAAAAAAGAATGAACTTGAGAAGTATGCATGGATAGTGTGCCCAGAGAAGCATTGGAGAAGGGTGGGGAGCTAGAAATGGATGGGTTAGAGTACCCTCAAAGAGTTTGCAGTCCAGGAGGAGAGAGGATTGTCTTACAAGGTAGGGTTGGACAAGTGTCCTAAGGAGTCAAAAGTTAGAGACTTTTGATGCTCACCTTGATCTGGTTCTCTTTTCTTTCTAGACCAGTGAAAGGGTAACAATTTCCTATGCCCTTTGCCATTAAGCAGGGCCATGTGATTCTCTTATTGTGACCATTGGGTTGTAAGCAGAAGGGATGAGTGTCATCTTCTGGCCTAAGGACTTAATTGTCAGTGAAATTGTCAGACTAGCATTCTCTTTTAGTACCATGGCAGTGAGGAGGCAGCATGCTTCAGACAGTGCAGCTTGAGGTTGAAGAATACTGCAGCCTCCTTATGAGGGGCTGTGTGGGGGACTGTTGTTCTAGAGAGTTGTCTGAACCTGCAGCACTAAAAAGAAACAAACTTTTATCATGTATGTCAACTTTTAAGCAACTGAGGTTTGGGCTAATTGATTTTTTCAGGATAATCTAGATCTGGATTAATATAAGGAGTACAGAAGATGTCATTTTTCCTGTAGTCAAAATTACAGCACATATCCTGACAAGTGATTTGTTATTAGGGCAGGACATTTAAAAGAGGGACTACCCTCCATGATTTACAAAATTGGGAGAAATCTCTGTGATTTTACAGGGAGAGGAAGGGATGATGCTTCTTTGCATAGGAATTTAAGGAATACTTTATTACCTTCTCCCCTGACTCAGGGGAAGCTGGAATAAATATTCAGGAAATGTCCCCTTCATGATAGCAATCCATCTGTAAGATCATAAATTGACGAATGTTTTCTGAGTATCTGTTCTTTGTTGATGACTAGGTTAGGCACAGAGGGAGATGCCAAAGAAGACATAGTTCCACACTGAAGGAGATTGTGGTTGTTACCCTAAGTCGGGGCTAAATAATGGCTGTATTATCTATGAGGACTGAAAAAATTTAAAAGAAACTATGATCTTTGAAGTCTAGAGGAATCTAAGAACAGTACTTAGATGTAAAATTGGACCTTAGCCTTGAAGAATTGTCAATATTTAGTACAACCTCTTTTACTAATTTATTGATTTTATTATGTACTAAGCATACTGTGAAGATCTTTATAGCCCATTCAAACTTTCATCAACCCTGTAGACACCACCTCTACTTCACAGATAAGAAAGCTGAGGCTTGGAGGTATTAAATGATTTACCCAAGTCACAGAGCTGGGATTTAACCCAGGTTTATTTCCTCCCAAAGTAGACACTCTTAATCACGAAGTAGTTGTGGTGAGATGGGAGGATGAGGAGTAAGTCTTTGGGGAAGAAGAATGTGGTGGAGAGAACCTCACTTGTCCTGCTTGCAGACATAGCAGGGCCTCGACCATTGAATTTTCAGCAGGAATTTGAGTCCTTATTTCTTTGGGTTGTCGAGAAGGAGCTAAGAGATCTTTAAATAATGCCTAAAGTAATGGAGCTGCCCAGCTACTGGTTTTCTCCGTTAGCCATCTCTTAATATTACCCAGGTATGAAAATTCTTTTCAACTCCTCTCCTAGGAGAGGAAAGTAAGTGTTGAGTGGAACTGGTTCTCATTCATCCAGACAGCTGGTTGCCCTGACTCTGCTGAGGATTATTAGTAACATTCTAACATAAAACCAAACCCTATTTTCTAGGATATCAGCAGGCCTCCGGCCTCACAGTTTTATCTGTGATGGGTGATTGCACATTGTGTTATCAGAGGCACTGGTGGTCTGTTAAAGGATTAAATGAAGGGAATTTAATGAAGAAGCTGTGGATAGAGCTGAGGGTATGGTAAGGGAACCAACACAGAATGAAGGGGCCCCAGGGGTTAACAGCATCAAAAGCCATCACTGCTTCTGAGTCTATAGGGGCAAATAAAGGGAATAGCATTAGTGGGACTGACAGGCAGTAAACCCATGTGGGGTGGAGAGAATAATGGCTCCTCCAAGATGTCTGTTCTCTAATCCCCAGAACCTGTAAATATGTTACCTGACACGGCAGAAGGGACTTTGCACGTGTGACTAAGGTGACAGACCTTGAAACGGGGACATTATCATTAATTATCCAGAAGGACCCAATCTAATTACTTAAGTGCTTAAAGGCTGAGAACCTTTTTTCCCCTGCTATGGTCAGAGAAAGGTGTAATAAAGGAAGAAGCATCAGAGAGAAGCAACGTTGCTGCCTTTGAAGAAAGGGGCTATAAGCATAGACATGTGGGAAAAGCCTATGAGCCGAAAATGTTAAGAAAACGGATTCTCCTCTAGAGCCCCCAGTTGGGAATGTGGCTTTGCTGACACGTTGATTTCACCCCATTGAGCCCTGTGTCAGACTTCTGACCTACAGAATTGTAAGATAATACATTTGTGTGGTCTTAAGCGACTATGTTGTTGTAATTTGGTATATCAGCAACAGCAAACTAATACACCACTGAAGAGGTGATAAAAGCTGTGGGGCTAGAATAAGGATTACAGTCCCAGCCCAAACACTGCTCAGCAGAGGTAGAGAGAAACATAAGTGCTCTGACCTGACCACTATCTCCCCTGGTCCTCTGAGGTCCAGCCACCATATCCCGTTAGCTACGCCCATTAGCTGAAAGGCAGAGGACAAAATATCCTGGGGGATGTGAGTCCTAGCATTTGGTCTTCCAGAGCACAGAGTAGAAAGAGGCTGAGAATGGATCTGTAGGGGCAAATAAAAAAATAAGCAGCATATGTGTTGAACTTGAGGACAAAGGGTTCAAATAGTTGTGTGTTTCATTTGATTTCTCTCATTATCATAGAAGAAAGAGGCTGATAGGAAGCATTGCCAGACCTGCTTTTAGGCAGGGGATTGAATTAGTTCAATATAGTTTCATCTTTACAGCAAGGGAATAGATATGTAAATGTGTTTCATTCAATCCCATGAATCAATGAATCAATCAATTCAGTCATCATTCAACAAGTCTACTTGAAAGATTTGCTGTTCATTGGACACTAAGAAGCAGGTTGGGGTGGAGTAGGATACAGGAAGGCAAATTCTGAAAGAATTTGAAATGCACAGAGAGGTGGTGGAGTTGATAGGAAGAGCACCATCCATAATTCATCTGTCAGGGCTCTGTGTTTGCATCTGTGAAGGGAGAAGGAAGGGAGTGCAGTGCAGAGGAGGTAGGGGTGAGGGGAGAGTTCACACAGAAGTGTTACTTAAGCTGGGCAGTGAAATATGTGTAGGATTTTTCTAGTCTGAAAAAGGGGAAAGGCATCCCAAGCAGTGAAAATGGCATAAGCAGAGCAAAGGCCAGAATCCTTGGCATTCAGATGACAGCCAGAAATTATCTGATTGGAATACAGGATGCTTGGGGCATGTGGTACAGGAAGATGGAGGCTTGAGGCACGACGAGTGTTGGTCAGATTATGAAGGGTGTTAAATGTTGTGTATATGTGTTTGTGTGTGGTTTTAGCATAAAAAATATGTTGTTGAGCATAGGAAAATAGTTGGCATGGTCTGTAGAAATAATGTGCTTATTATAAGTGCACTTTTTAAACAAAATGAAAATAAGCAAAATGTGTGAAACAAGCCACTGCTTCCATGATATAAACATTTCTATCTCTTAAAGTTAATTCTGGTCCATGCCCCCACATACCCTGCTCTGCCCATTTATTTGTGGAATTTTATATACTAAACTAAAACTCTAAAATAAAATGCTGAGAGAATCAGAAACTCTAAATACCCTGAAGGCAAACAGATGACTTTCCTTTGGCTCAGATGGTTCTTATCCATTTTCTCTGTATACCCCCCTTGTCTCCTGGAAAACACACACATGCACATGCACACACAGATACACACACGCCCGTGTGCGTGAGAAGCTCAACTTTGAAAGTTCCCTCTTGATTACATGAAAATGACCAATGCCTCTCTTTTCACCTCTTAGGAAATAGCATGCTGCCAGTTGGGCCATTTGGCTGGCTCACCACATCAGTGATTTCCAGCGTCCCTTTGAGCACCACTCAGGCGCAGCCACTGCTCTCAAACAAATATGTGTGCTTTGTCTTATACAAGAAAAGTAAGGGTCTATTTCAGAGGGTTTTAATGAGGAAGAAATGGAACAGTGCTCTTCCTCCAAATCTTTCATAACATCTGGCAAGGCTTCTCTTGATGTGGATCACAGAGTTGCACATGTTTTTACTGTGATCAAATCTTTTCCATAGTGCAAGTGAGCTACATAGTGCATATGATATGTTGTTATGATAGACGTGCTATTTAATTACCTCCCACTATCTTTAGTAGCATGCACTGAAACTCTGTGGCAGCAACATACTTCTTTCCCCAAACCTTCATATTTACTCAGGTATGAGGAAAACAACACTGAATCAGAGACAAAGCTCCAGCCTAGGATTTCAGAAGCCTTGGGCTCTTGTGAAAATTGGTTTCACCTTTCTGGACCAAACTTTTTCATCTATAAAATAAGAGGCTGAACAAAATAGTTCAGTGAGACAAACAGGAGAGCACAATGGTTAAAAACAGTTCCAGAAAGTGGTTCAAACCCATCTCTGTGCTTTACTAGTCATATGATCTTGGGTAAGCCATGTTGGTTTATTGCATTTCATTTAAACAAGAGGATAGAAATAGTTCCTAGCTCACAGGGGTATGGGGAGAGATAAATTAGAAAATACGTGTAAAATTCTATGCCCAGCGTGTGTGTGTTCACATGTGCATACATGCTTGTGTTTCACAAATGGAAAAAACAAGATAGCAAAGAAAGGTTAGAGGTCTCAGTGAGACAGTGGCAAAGCCCCTTTGCAGTCACTTAGGACTCTTTGATGTTCAATATAATGTTGTCCCTTGGAAGTAGGCAGTGAGTCACAGGTAAGATAGATCTGTAGTATGGGCTTTATCCAAATGCTTCCAGTAAAGAAGTTCTAAGGACCAGCCTGAACAAAAGCGAGACTCCATCTCTACTAAAAATAGGAAAAACTGAGGCAAGAGGATCGCTTGAGCCCAAGAGTTGGAAGTTGCTGTGAGCTATGATGCCACAACGCTCTACCTAGGGCAATAGCCTAAGACTCTGTCACAAAAAGGAAAAAAAAAAAAAAAAAAAAAAGTTCTAAGGAGAGTAAATATACCCAGTCACTAAATGGTGATTAAAAATGACTCACCAGGGGAAACCAATGGAGTATTACAACTCAGTAAGCAAATCCTTGCTGAATGAAAAAATGAAATAGTTTCTGGTTGGACAAAAACACTCATTACCACTAACTTGGCTTCACATTTTATTAATTTCGGAAATAAATGGTAAATGATGTCAGCTATCATCTTTTCCTAACCTCTGTCCTTTGGAATTGGAGAATTAGATGAGTTCAACCAACCTCTCATCAAGAGGTTGTGAAATAACAAACACAGTACAATGAGGAAGGATTTTCCTGGATAAAGTGCTGCAGAACCTACCTCCTTGGACTTAGAGGAAATGATTCATAGTCCTGGCTGTGGAATTCTCACAGGATTCATGGGTGGGGATGGAAAGGAATAATCCCTTCAACTGTGTGTTGTGTTTTTCAAGGTAAAGTCATTGATTACACTGAGTTCATGACCTTCTCCTTAAAGAATGAGGCCTCCTGACAGAGTGACCAAAAGATTGGGGGCTACAGTGAAATATTTTCCATTATGGACTGAGAAAGAAAAATTTACTAAAAAATGATCTAAAGTGGGAACAATAGATCTCAGTTCTCTCTTTTCTAATAAACTCTCTCATGATTCTTTGAATACTTCCCCTCTTCCCTGAAATCTGAGCGAACAGCAAAGTTACATGTTCAAGTGTACAAAACATGGTTCTTTCATCAGAGAAAGTATGAAGTAGGCTCATTAGTATGTGTTTATAGCCCCGAGTTTTATCATTATCATCACTACAATGGCCTTCCTCTCTGTTCACAGTTTAATGTTTATTGTAACCATTTTCAGACTCTTGAAAGTCCCTGCCTTTAGCCCAACAGTACAAAATAATTTTTTCTACTTGGATGAATGGTAATTATCCTCACATGTGTGGGAGTGGCCCAGAACTTGGTTGGGCTATCACATGAGGAAAATACTGCCTTGGTTTGTGGTCATTGACTCATTTTTATAATGTTAAAAATCCTTTGTGGCTTTGTTTTTATATATACTTGAGATTGTCATAAGACTTGCCTATGTTCATATATCATCTAACAGCTCACTCATACCATCCTAATAAATGTTTATTCTATTGCTTCACTTTTCTCCTGATCCTAGAGCAGATTGGAACATCTATCCAACGTTTCGGCACATTCCTCAGTTACCACCATGACTGAGTGTTCTTGGAAGACTTTCCATTTTTTTTGCCTCTCAAAGTGCTGGCTACCTTCCAAGGAATGTATCTTTTGAGATAGTTGTTATCAGTCCTGGGTTGGTCCTCCTCGTCTCTACCACCTTACATATCTGA
The DNA here is from genome assembly GCA_963574355.1 of Loris lydekkerianus. Lineage (NCBI taxonomy): Eukaryota > Metazoa > Chordata > Mammalia > Primates > Lorisidae > Loris > Loris lydekkerianus. The sequence goes on from CAUYPK010041005.1 coordinate 19,131, forward strand.
TTCCTTATGACTCTAACACATTTGGTTTACTGGCCCCTTCTGTCTAAATCATGCCAAGATTACTTCTGCATAGCACTTTACATATTTCAGAGCACTTTTTCTGAGAACTTTGATGCCTAAATAGTTTTACCAGCTTGACTTAAGGCAGGGAAATGGCTGATGAGTGAGTGTTTTCTAACTTCAAGTTATATTCTCAAGGCAGACTGTGGGGCTGGTTTACCCTGGTTGTCTTCAATAATAACAAAGATACCGGGCAGACATAGTTTTGGATCTGTTTATAGCCAAGAGGATATATTAGTCTTTTCAGAGCACATATGGTCCAATTTTCAAGTGTATCTTGAAATATATCTTTCTTTATTCAAAAAGAAAGACAACCTGGTATATGCATGCATCTGTATTTCTGAAAAGTAGTATAAACAGATACTTTTCTTGTGTACTGGGATTCAATAGCCATTCCCATTCCACATTTTTGGAGACCCTGAACTATCTTTTTTATTCTTACATTCCTTAGAGAATCAGTCTGGTTACTTGCTAAATCAGTATCATATCTGCTATATGTCCTCCTCTCACTCTAATGGTTATGGATGAAAATTCTCTCTTATTATTACTCATAATATTTGTAATAAAAAACAACATACCTACCAAACAAAAATTATTTGCACTTTTGAGAAACTTCTACTTTTAAACACACAATACTGTCTCATTGTGATTAATCTAAATCAACTGCAGGTGGTCCCCCAGCTTAAATTTACTGTTCATTCAGAAATATCATTGTATGTACTCACTACTGCAGCCAGTATTGTGAGTTGTTCTTTTTACTAAAGATTGCTGGATGCAACAGCCCTCTGAATTAGGTTTGAGCTGGAGATGTAAATATTGAGATCATAAAGCATACTACTGAAAGTCCTTAGGGCATAACTTGCTATGATTACTGGGTGATTTTATCTGGGAGTCCCTTGAATAGTGGGTGATTCAGTCCCTTGAATCATGGGTTTTGGAGCTGGAGGAAATCCTCAAGATATGGTGTTCTTTGTGGCCGTAAGATTGGAAGTCCACTGGGACTCCCTAGAAAGCAGAAATCACTATTTTAATACCTCTCTTACCTCTAAAACTTAATCCTATAATTATAGGAAATTCTCCAAAGTGTAAATATAATTCAATTTTCCATTTCTGCAACATGAAAGATTTTGGAATGACCATAAATTTTCAGAACCATACCAAATTACTCTTGCTGAGAATTTTGGATCAGTTCATTTACCTGCTCTGCAAACTTTTTCTCCTTAGAGGTTTTTCTCCTAAGGCCTCACCCAAGCTAAGCCAATCTGATTTTTCTTCTTAGAAATCTGGAATGGGTACATGGGGATTCAGGTTACTCACTGTTGGGCTTTGAAGCTGGGAGGTTAACCTAGCTTGGGTAGGAATAACCATTTGCTGCCAATTGTATAAGAAGAAATAAAACCCTAGTTGGAAGAGAGAGGAAAAAAATAAAGTAGGTATAATGCAAAAATCAGAGATGAGGATTATATGATCCCGAAGAGATGGAGATAGTAACTTGGAATTCTGATGTCCCGTTCCTGGTTCAATTACTACATAGTTGCCAATAAGTTCCCACTGGGACTTAATTTAGTGTGAGCAGTGTTATATTCTTTGGGAAAAGTAAAGCTAGTTCAGTTTAAGACAAGGGCCTATTTGCTCCTGCACCCAAGTGGCTGACATAGTTGCAGAAGAACACATAACGTGATTGGAGTCCACTTACATTTATGCCCCGAAATCTTAAGTGAAGGTGGAGTCTCTAGGCCTACCAGGCAGATATTTTTGCTTTCCTAAATTAATTCATTCTTTCATTTGCTGAGACAACCATTTCATAATTTCTTCTTTTTTTGTCAAACTTCCAAGGCTCCCTCATCTTATCATTCTCATATAATGATCCTGATTTTCATCTCATTTTATTCATTCATTTATTTTATGGAACAAATGAGAGAAGAATGACCACATCATGGTCACAGACAGCACATCCACCCATGGACCTGTATTTGTCCTTACTTACTCTACTTTTCTTCCAAGTGTGTTAACTACCCATACGCCTTCAAAGGCAAATACCTCTTTATCTATACTGGGTTTCAGTTTCTTTTGCTTATTCAAAATCTTTATTTCTTTAATTAAAAATGTTTTCAACACAAAGAAATGATGATGGGGTGATGGGTATTCTAATCACATTGATCTGATCATCACCTATTGCATGCATGTATTAAAGTATTACACGTACCTCATAAATGCAATTATTATTAATACATGTCCATGAAAAAGAATACACAAAAAAGACTTTGCTCCTTCACTTAACTCCATTCTCTCTTTCTCTTGCATCATCAGTTTTTGACTATTTAGTCAACTACTGTAATAGTTCCCATCTTCACAAGAAATGAAAAAAAAATCTTTCTTGGTCTGGAGTGTTTCCCTACTATCACTCCATTTCTCTACCTTTTATAGCAAATTTCCTTGCAATGATTGTTCATTCTCCTGTCTCCATTTTTATCTTTTCATGCCAGTCTCTTTAGTTTTCATCACCACCCACACCCTACTCATCTGAAGGTCAGCAATGATCTCCATGTTCTTAAACACTATGGCAGCCCCAAACTTTATTTTGCTTGGCTTTTTATCTGCTTTCGACAGAATTGATAACTTTATTCTTAAGGCACTTTCCATGTATACTGTGTAAGAAAGTATACTGTGTAAGAAAGTATACTGTCTGGGTTATTCTGTTTTCTGTTTTTTTTTTTTTTTTTTCTTTTTTCCCCAGCCTCTTTTATTGTCTCTCTTCAATTCCATACCCTATTTCATTCATCTTTGTTATCACTATTTTCATGCTTGATTGTTCTATCACCAAGTTTGTTAAGTTGGGAAGTATCCTTGTCTCAGGGTGGCTCTAGGTTAAAGTTGTTCAAAAGAGGAACTTACATGGGATTGGGGAAGTGGAGGGTATGGTGAAGCTTATAATCAGAGAAATAGTGGAGTATACAGGGTTCCCCAACTTATTACTACTCTATCACAGAAAAGACATAGATGTCCTATACATACAATGACCGATGAAGTCTGACAGGCTTGCTTCTTTCAGAAAGCTGAATGTGTTAAAAGCTCTCCTGCTCCTTTCTCAATCATAAAGTTAGCTTAAAAGAAGAAGGAAATGCCCACTTTCTTTTTTTCTTTTTGCAGTTTTTGGCCGGGGCTGGGTTTGAACCCACCACCTCCAGCATATGGGGCTGGCACCCTACTCCTTTGAGGCACAGGTACCGCCCTGGAAATGCCCACTTTCTTATAGTAAAAATAAACAAAACAAGAGATCACTGGGTTCAGAACACGTTAAGGAAGATTTACACTAAAGACCAAGGTCTGTATACTAACGGGCTCAAAGAACAAATTTGCCTGCTAGTAATGTTGAAATCTGTCAGAGGCCTTACCTCTGCAGGCCGGCTCAGTGCATCTAAGCCAGCTCTCTGCTAAGCTTCCCAAAGGGGAGGGAGATGAGCCCCTAAAGTCATCTAGATTCATCTCTCATCAATATCCCTTACAAAGAAAAGAAATAGTTCCTGCCTCTGGCCCTCCTATCGTTCTAAAGTGCATCTGGTTATTCATTTTGCCTGAGAAAAATGGCCATATTTAGAGGCCTGCACTGATTTATGGATAATGGCTAATGATCTGAATGGAAATTCAGAAATATAATTTAAAAAAATTATTGGTGTTGGCTATTGGAGTGGCTTACAACTATAATCTTAGCACTGTGAGAGGTCAAGGCAGGAGAATAGCTTGAGCTCAGGAATTTAAGAGCAGCCTAAGGATTTTGAGACCCTGTATCTAATAAAAATAAAAAATTAGTTGGTCATTGTGGTACACCTGTAGTCCCAGCAACTCAGGAGGCTGAAGCAGGAGAATCTCTTGAACCCAGGAGTTTGAGATTACTGTGAGCTACTCTAATGCCATGGCACTCTAGCCCAGGTGACAGAGTGACATGTCTCACAAAACTTGGTGGTAAGTGTCAGGAAGTGGTGTATGAATAGACCTGTCCAAAATGCACACAATGTACAGGTATTTGTGTGCCATGTGATTGCTTACCATGGAGCACCTTCAGTGGAAGTGAAGATTAATAATCACATGGACAAGATGACCCATGCTGTGGATATTAGTCACCCTCTTTCCCTGTCTCTAACTGTGCCTAACAGCTTCATGATTTAGGTGGCCCTGGTGTTAGGGATGGAGGCTATTATGTGGGCTCAGAAACATGGACTTCCACTTAGGAAGATCAGTTAGGCATCAGCCAGTCTACTGAGTGCCCAATCTACCAGCAGCACTGACCAACTAGGCCCTCACTATGTCATCATTCCCAATTGATGGTAGAAGGTTAATTATATTGTATTATTCCATCATGGAAGGAATGGCACTTTGTTCTCAGTGAAATAGACATGTTATGGGTATGAATTTGTCTGTCCTGTGTGAAGATTCTGCCAAAACTATCACCCACAGATTTCCAAAATGCTGTATTTAGTACTACAGTTTTATACTCAGAATTAGTTTTGTCTGTGGATGTTATTTAGCATAAAATTTACTAGCCATATTATGATCCCCATTATCTTGACGCAATTGACCTGAGAGGATGATAGAATGTCTTTTCTGTTTTGGTGTCAAATGTACAGCACTATTTAGCAGATCTGGAGTAAAACTCATTAGGATGCAGCAGTACATGTTTTGAACCCACAACCAACACATGATCTTACTTCTCTTACAGACAAGACTTACAAGTCCAGGAACCAAGGGGTAGACATGGAAATGGTTGTTCCCTTTTACCCTTAATGTTCTTTGGCAAAGTTTGTCCCCAGAAGTTTGGACTCTGCTAACTTACAGTTTTTACAGTTCTTAAATTAAGACTACTTTTATCAGAGGACACAATGATTCACCAGACTGGAAGCTGACACTATAGGGTGGCCACAAAGTTTGTGTGCAATTTTTAAGTGCATACTATTCTAAATTGTTCATAAACTTTATGGCCACCCTGTATTACTTGGTCATTTGGGGGTTTTCATGCCAGTGAAACAATAGGCAAAATAAAGGTTCTTGCACTAGTAGATGATTGCTTCTAACAAGGAGAAATTGGGTTGCTGCTATACTACAAGAGCAATATGCCTGGAAAGTAGGAGGCTTTGGATGACTTAGTATTCCCTATACCTTGTGTTAAAGTTAATGTGAAACTGTAATGATCCATACAAGTAGGATCAATAATTCCCAGACCTAAAAGAAATAAATGTCTGGGTCATCCTGCGATCAAACACATGTGATGGTTAATGTTGTGTATTTATTTGACTTGGTCATGGAATGACCAGACACTTACTTGATCAAACATTATTCTGGATATGTTTTTGAGAGTGTTTCTGGGTGAGATTAGCATCTGAACTGGTAGGTAGGCTGAGGAAAGCAAATGGCTTTCCCTAACGTGAGGAGGCCTCAACCACTCAATTAGAGACCTGACTAGAACAAAAGGCTGTGCAGTAAGAGGGAATTTCTCCTGCCCAACTACTTGAGCTGGGCATTGGTCTTTTCAGCTTTTAGACTTGTACTGAAACATTGGCTCTTCTTGGATCTCAGGCCTTCTGGCTTACAGACTGGAGCTTGTACCATTGGCTTTCCTGGTCCTCAGGCCTTTGGATATAGACTGGAACTACACATCTGCTTTGCCAGGTCTCCAGCATACTAACTGCAAGTCTCAGAACTCATCAGTTTCCTTAATTATATGAGCCAGTTCCTTATAATGAATCCTCTTCTCTTGCTCTCTCTCCCCATATATATGTATAAAATAAAATCTATCTATCTGTTGGTTCTATTTTCCTGGAAAATTCTAATACAGTAGGAAACCAGGACCAGCCAAGGTGAAGGTGAATATAACAGTTAATTAAATGTGATTCTTTCCCTTCAGATATTTACAATACCAAAGGGAGGGCTAACTTATATAGCCTTCCCTTCTTCCATATAGCCCACCAGTAACATTCAAGCCTTCCCTTTTAGTTCAAGAATTTTTATACATAAGGCACATAAAACCATATGAAGAAGCCCAGGTGAAAGGGATTTATTCCGTAAGTTTCCAATGGAACCCAATTATAGAAAGTACGGCTAGAACTTGGGGACCAGCAAAGCTTCTCAAAACCATCTGTGCTTCTCATTTTTGAGATGTACTCTTTCTTATCCCTGTCCCTTTCTGTGCATCTCCTTTATTTTCTATGCACCCTAGATTTTCTACTTTGCCTATGTTTTTTCATGGCCTCATCAGGTCCAACTGAGTGTTTTTTTAGGGTACATGACCTCTTAGTTCATGGCTCTGTGTTTTGGCCCCTATGTCCCAGTTCCCAATTCTGAGGGAATATTGTTGGTCTGGTCCATTAGCTATGATGTGGTTTGGGGATCCCTTGGTACCCAGGACTTCCCAGTTTATCATGTGAGTAGATCAGGGGATGTGAGTACAAGTGAAATGGTAGTCACCTCTAATACCATAACACTCTGTTATGTTTTCTTTAATCAATAACTGGGTAGCAGTTTCCTTCTCTGGGGCCAGTATTCACGACTCTCCTCTCAGCACACATTCCCATAGGTCTGTGTACCCAGCCTCATCTTCCCTCCATGCCCATAGTGGGCCCTTCCCTTGGTGATAGGGCTCCTTTAGTGAGATACCCAGTGGCTCATACTTAATAGAGCAGTTTCTTCATGGGTTAGAGTCCTTAATACAAATAAGATGAACCCTATTTATGCAGCAAAATAATAGTGATGACAATGGCAACGGTGGTTCGGGTAGTGACAGAGAAAGCCATCACTCAGGGCTTTAGCCATGCTGCCACACCCCATGCCATCAAAGGCAGTTTCAGGCCACTGATTGATACATAATTCAAAAAGAACAGCCAATTGGCAGCAAAACTAAATAATCTTAAGACCATATTTATTACTATATATTTTCCATCCATCGATTTGAAGTGGTTGTTTTATTCTCATAGGCTGCTGTTCCATATGTGTGTGCACGAATAATCTTAATAGTAACAGCTGCTGAGGATGTGTAGGCAGTGTGCAGAGAGGGAGTCAGGTGAGGCCAGCTTAGCTGGCAGTGTGCCACCAGGGGGTTTCTGCTGAAACTGGAGCCCTACTGTATGTCATATTAGAATCAAACCTCCTATTGCTGAAAATCACAGTGCCTCTGAACTCAGCATTATCAGATAAGCTGCCAGAAAATAACATCGTAGATATTTATTTAATAGGAGGCAGGGGCATTGATAGAGCTGTCTCACTTTGAAAATTTCTACAAGAAGGCACAGCTGAACTCATGAATGACAAAACTATGGTAGACACACCAGAGAGAGAGAAGTTATGGCTATGGCAGAAACAAAGGATGTGGGAATCTTTGAAATGTGTTCCCTTTTCAGAGCATTAAACAAACGCATGGCAGGGACTAGGCCCCTAATTATATTCTGGCTCTGTGCTCACAAAAAAGCACCATATGAAGAGCAAAGCATCTTTGGCTTAAGAAAAGATAAAAGAAATAACTATAGGAAAGCACAGGGATAGTCTAGAAATTATCACAACAGCTACTTGCCCTAAGCACAGGGCACTAGGCTGGTTCCTGAGATATAAAAATGCACAATGTGAATGCCTGCCCCCCCCCAGAAGCTGTGAGGATACTGATCACGATAGTCTTCTATCCTTCATGATCGTAATAGTCTTCATCCTTAGTCTCCACAGTATACTTTCCCTCTTCTTTCCCGCTGCCTTTATCCCAGGCCTGGTTCCATCACCTCAGGAGTCACTGAAAAGTCTTTAGGGATTGTCTTTCCATCCTTCACATTGTGAGATTACCTAATAGGTACAATCTGAATTCTATAGCTTCATGTTCAAGGCCCTCCTTAACACAGCACCTTCTAACTCATCACCATATCCAGCCTCATCATCCTTTCTCACCAACAGTGGACCCCTATCTCACTGAGGGGTCTGAGGGGCCTCTCTTACTGTTCTGCCTGAATAATGCTCTCATTATAATATGAAAAATAAGTTTATAATCCTCATACTCTCAAATACTGAAGAATGCTTCTCTGGCCTTTCTTTGAACTTAATACTTTTATTTTCCTCTTATTCTACTTAGCATATGAAATTTATGCTTATACTAATAATGACACCTGAGTGGCAGGATATTTACTTGTTGGAATGAATGTTGGGCAGTTTCCATATGACCTAAATGCGTTGATGTGTTGTACGAGTAAGAGTTGTCACAAAAAGCCATTGCTTCTACTTCTATGTGTCTTTCTGTTTTTACCTTCATGCCTTTATATATAATATTCCATTTATTTTTAAATAAATCTTGTCAGCTTATACATCCCAATTTTACCAATTAACAATTGAATTCAATCAGTTTGCTAGTATATATTGGCAACTTATACTTACTTAGGCCACATTTGCCCAGAATTTGAAATTAGATCACAGTGACAGTAAACACGTTTTATGGCATCTTGCATCACCAGTTAATGCAAGGCTTCTAGGTTCTTGGAAAGCCTTGTCTTTCAAAGGGACCTTGTCTTAGTCTGTCTGGACAGCTATAACAAAATACCACACATGGCTAGCTTATAAACAAACAAACAAAAAAATTATTTCTGAATTGTGGTTCTGGAGACTGGGAAATCCAAGATTAAGGCCCAGCAGATCCTTTGTCTGGTGAGAGTTTATGGTTCATAGACAGTGACTTCTTACTGTGTCCGCACATGGTGGAAGGGGCTAACTAGCTCCCTAGGGCATCTTTTATAAGGGTTCTGGTCAATTATTAGGCCTCTATTCTGACAACCTAATCACCTCCCAAAATTCACCCTCACTAACACCACCACATTGGTGATTAAGTTTTAAGGCACATGTGTTCAGACCATAACAGTTTTTTTCAGTGTTCTCAAAAACAAAAGTTGTCAGTTATCAAGTCCCTATTTCTTATTCTGGACTCCTGTGCTGGATGCTGCCATATCCTCCAGGGCTGCCATATCCTGCCCCCTGAAAACCCTCTGCTCCAGCCAGGCATTGCTGCCTAAGTGGAAACATGGCTGCTCCTGTCAGGCTCTCCAGTTGCTTCTGATCACCAGTGCTCCCCTTCTCTGGGTCCTACCCCTACCACTGTGGTTGCTCTGGAGATATGGTGGTGCCAGAGCAATGGCTTTTGTTTTGGCACAGATGTAGACAATATCTTGATCACTTACCACTTTGTTATTATCTCTGAGAAGAACACCAAAGAATATGGCTTTTGTTCCAAGCCCTTCTAGGTTGAACTAATAGCTCAAACCGCCATAGGAGTCAGATATGCCTCAGGAGTCCAGAAGGAGGGATGTTTGGGTGTATAGTCATACCACAATACTGGACAAGTCCTAATAGTTTGGGATCCCTTTCTCTTAGCAGAGGTGCTTTCCAAGGAAATTCTCAAGAACCTCATGAGGATGGTATTCCAGTGGCCTGCTCCATGAGTTCACTTCTCCTAACAAGACAGCTCACAGTGTTATTTGGGGCACAGACATGTATATTATTTAATGGATTTTGTCACTAAGTAGTGTGACTTTGGTCATATTGCTTAATCTTATCAGGTCTAAATTTGATCACCTAGATGATTTCTAAAGTCTTTTTAAGTGTTGAAATTTCATGGCTGTAGATATATGGTTGGCTGTCTCTTCTCAGTATGATGAATTAAAACCCTATGAGATAATTGTTTCATGCAGAAAACAACTATATGACTTGGTCATAAAACAAAAAGTGCCTACATGAAGGCACTAGAAAATGAACAAAAGCATACAGATTCTAGAAGGGACTATATACTCACTTGGAGAAAGGGAGTTGGAGTACTACACAATTGCCCTGTCTCCACTGCCTTTAGACAACAGATAAGTGCACAGAACTTAGTGGAAAAAACTCCCTCCTTTCTGGGTTGGAGCACAAGAAAAATAAAGCTGGGAACTGAATGTTGAGGATGATAGGGGAATCACAGAAGGGAAAGAGCCAGTGAAGAACTCCCTAAATTCTATCTACTCACATCTCTGACCTCACATGCATGGAACAGACTAAGACATTTAGCCAGATATATATATATGTACTGATACCAGGGCTGCTACCTGAACATACTGAGAGAACAGAAGCAGATAGGCCATGGTGGACAGTGTAAGCTAACTTGGGGGAGGTAAGGTTGGAAATGTACAAGTAGATTCTTATCTCTGCAGTTCTTAGACGGCTTTAAGTCCATTTCATCGTGGTGAACACAGCAGAAGTGAAACACACGTAAAATAACCTGTATCCCTCTGGCCTGGGATAATAAAAAAGAGAAGGCAGGAAACCATGGATAATGAAGGGAGTTGGGGAATCCCAGAAGGACAAAAGCAGAGAGAGAACCCCAAACCCTGTCTACCTGCATCTGTACTTGCCTTTCAACTATAACATCTGTGTGACACAGATTCAAAGCAGCTCATCTGAAGACAAAAGAGCTGAAGACAAGCTCAAGCTTCTGTCCAAGAAAGAGTTTGAAGTTCAAGCTTAGCCAAGGAAATTATTCACTGAAGTGAAAAAACAACAAGGCAGTACCTAATTTGGAAGACTTCATACGTCCTTCAACATATGAAGAATAAAGGAACAGGGAAACATACTCAAGAGAAAAGAAAACCAACGAAGTTCAACTTTGAGATGAAACTGATGTTGAAATTAACACTAAGATTTTTTTTTTTTAAGAAAAAAATCACATCTCAGCAGTGTAAAAGAAAGTATCAGTAGAGAAATAGAAACAATAATAAGATCAAAATACAAATTCTAGATAAATATCTTCTTTATATCCATGCCTTTATGAAGATTTTAGGAAAGAGGATGCTTTATTTCAACCAGGCCATTTATAAAACTGAGCCAACTCAGGTTATACTTTCTTAGATTTTTGCCTTCTCGCCAAGATTTCTTCCACATGAGATTTGAGTAGTAGTCAGGCATTAGAAGATGTTCTTTGATTATTTTTCATTAAAAAAATTGGTGAAATCATTTTGCAACAACAAGAATTTATGATCTCATGTCTCTCTTGACCTAGCTGGAATTCTCTGGTTTTTCTCTCTTGGCCATCTGATACATACCCCCCCCCCATAAAATAGATGACATCATTAATTACTACAACATCTTCAGGATTTACTTTGCCTCCAGATTTCTTTTCATAATATTTTTGGAGTCCTCATATCTTTGTTCTTATTCTTTAACAAATAGATGTAGTAAAACATAAACTGTTCTCCATATATAGAGAAAGTAATTTCCAAGTTTGTTAATCTGGGGAAAAAAAAAAAAAACCCATGAGTACTAACAGCAATGTCTGTCTGATTTATTTATTCACAAGCACTAAGTGAAAGACCATCATGCATTAGAAGCAGTGCTTGATGTGTTCAGATATGTGGAAAAATGGTAATGGAAGGACCTCCATGAGTGAGTAATATACAACTGGTAGCTATATTGCTTGGAGCTTGATAAATATATATGTGGTATATATATATTAATTTTTAAGGTCCTCTTTAATTTTCCTTTGTAATTTTTGGTAGCTTTCAGTATTCAGGTTTTACATATCATTTATTAAGCTTACACCTAAGTATTTTTATGCTAATATTAATAAAGTTGTTTACTTTCATTTTGTTGATGTTTGTATATTGATCTTGAATCTTGCAGTCTTGCTCAGTTAATTGTGATTCTACTGGCTTTTTTTAATGGATTCTCTATGGTTTTCTACATGCACGAACATGTTATCTGTAAATAAGAACAGCTTTATTTTTTCCTTTCCAATCTAGAACTTTAAATGCTATTATTAGGGAGAAAAAAAGTCTTAAAACAATGACCTAATCTTCTAAGAATTTTAAAAAAAAGCACAAATTGAATGCAAAAAGCACAGAAGAGAGGAGTAGAAATTTCTGAAATAAAAAGCAATTATTGAAAAATATTCAATAATAATCAACGAAACCAAAAGTTATTTGTGGGGGGCCATCAATAAAATTTGCATCCTCCTAGCCAGAACAATCAAGACAAAAGGAAAAAAATGCAGAAATTACAAATATCAATACTAAAAGAGAAGATATTATTATAGTTCTTTAGATGCTGGAAGGATAATTAAAAAATATAGGAAATGTTATGTTAATAAATATGGGTCACTTTTAGTATGGCATCTTCCAAAGAATTTGTTTATCTTACCTAAATTGTGCTATGACTCAACTTTCTAATATGAGAAGTTCAAGTAAAAAAAAAAATGTTATTCATTCATGTCAGAAAACTTGCTTGCAGCTTTATGTACATTTTCACTCAGAACCCTGAGACAACTATAAACTGGGACCTTACCTTAAATTTAAAAAGTGCAAACATTGAGGCTCAGAGGGGGTTGAATGATTTGATTGCTGAGATTCTACCTATGGATCTGATCTGCCTAATTCTGAATCCCCATTTCTTTTATCAAAATCTCAATATTTTAAGTATTTGTGTCTATTTTCCCACGGAGAGAACACTGGAACAAGCCTTCTCCTATTAGGCTGGATCCAACTTAAACTGAAAGCTTCCCCACTGCTGCCTAGCCTCTTCTTAACACTCTCCGCTCCTTTTACAGAGGCTTTGTTTCCACAAAAATTGACAGGAGTTGGATATACATTGCCCTCTTCAGATGTGGCAGAAATTCTTCAGATGCCAAAGTCCCCACTCCTTCCTGGTATTTCCCACCAGTGTCCCTAAGTGCCCATGGCCCTTTGTCATTGCGCTTGCACTATTGCTCCTTTTATGACAGAGTTAAGAGGGATCTGAGATATGTTTTGTTTCCTCACTTTGATCAAAGTAGGAAACGGAATGTGGATGGAGGGAGCCCCCGATTTCACTTAGCTGGCCTGACTCTATTATCTGCTTGCCCTGGAGACATTTGTGTTTTTGATTCCTACAATACTCTGTAAGCCTTTCCAGGTGACAACTAGCTCATTTGATAAACTTGTCTCTGTTGATATTGATGAGGTTAGGAACCCTCTCTGCCCTAATTATTTGTAGACTGTCTTCTTTTTTTCTACACTTTGTATTTGTTTTTTAAATCAGTAGTGCCCAAATACTGAATCAGCTTCCAAAACACAGACATTTGGAAAACTGGTTAGAAATACAGATTTCCTAAACCCTATCTCAAGAGATACTAAGTCAGTAGGTTTAGGATAGGGTCTAGGAAACTGTTTCTTAATAAGCTTCCCAGACAAACCTGATGGGCAGCCATGTTTAGGAAGCACAGACAAAAGAATAATTCTGCAAAAAAAAAAAAGCATATTTTAAAACAAGTAGAAGACTGATATAGAAGATCATTTGTAAGAGGCAGGGACTCACAGTACTCACATGAATTCCACTAATCCAAACTTGTAAGATATGTTGAATGAGGCCTAAGGATAAGTTTTATGTAATAGATATCATTGTGAGATTACTCTCTCTCCCATCCCATACATACTCTGGGCTAGTTACGAACCTATTTCTATAAACTCTAAGAAAAAACAGATTCGAGTGGCTGGAGGATAAAGCACAGCTTCCAAAGCATTCACTTTACAGACAGGGACTCAGTTAAGTCTTAAGATAAAGCTTTCTCTCTGTTTTACTGTCTTTTGTTCAGCAAACAGAGTACAGATACAGAGGCATTAGATAGTGGATACATTCTTATCACTGAATAATTTCTGAAGTGTTTTTGCTTTGTATTCTCTAATTGCCACTGGCATTTGTTTGCTGTTGAATTTATGTAGTATTTATTTATTTATTTATTCTGGGATGAGTTTGCAAATTTTTTTGTTTTTTGAATTTCAGGATGATAGGAGAGTACACATGATTAGATTACATTGTTGGCATTTGTTAGGGAAGGTCCAAGTTGTAGCTGAGCCTTTCACCTAGAAGGTGTGCCATATACACTTACATTGTGCCTATTAGGTGAGAGTACACCAATCTCCTTCTTTTCTCCCCTTCCTTCTTCCCCGCTTGAATCTAATTGTGTTTTTCTCTCATGTGGGCATGTAGTTAACTGTTCATCTATTGGTTTCATATTATTAATAGTATTGAGTACATTGGATACTTGCTTTTCTACTCTTATGATGCCTTACTAAGGAAACAGTTCTTCAACTCCAAACAGGTAAATACAAAAGATGTAAAATCTCCACATTTTTATGGTTGAATACTATTCCATATATATTCCATAGTTCATTAAGCCATTCATGAGTTGATGGGCACTTGGGTTGTTTCCACATGTTGGCAATTGTGAATTGAGCTGTGATAAACATTGTAGTGCAAATGCCCTTATGGTAAAATTTTTTTTACTTCTGGGTAGATGTCTAACAATGGAATTGTGGGGTCTAATGGAAGGTCTACTTTTAGTTGTTTGACGATTCTCCATACTTGTTTTCATAGAGGCTGTATTGATTTGCAATCCCACCAGCAGTGTAAGAATGTTCCCTTCTCTCCACATCCATGCCAGAATCTACTGCTTAGGGACTTTACAATGCAGGCTATTCTCACTGTGGGTTAAATGATATCTCAAAGAGGTTTTGATTTGCATTTCTCTGAGAAATGAGAGGGATGATGACTTTTTTCATGTGTTTATTTTCTATTTATCTGTCTTCTTCAGAGAAGGTTTTGCTTAGGTGTCTTGCTCACTTATAAATGAGATTGTTTGCTCTTTTCTCAGTGATTAGTTTGAGTTCTCTGTAGATTCTAGTTATCAACCCTTTGTCAGAGTTGTAGCATGCAAATACCTTCTCCCATTCTGAAGATTGTCTGTTTGCTTTAGTTGTTGGGTTCTTAACTGTGCTGAAACTTTTTAGTTTGATCATGTCCCATTTATTTATTTTTGGTGTTGCTGCATTTGCCAAGGGGGTCTTCTTCATAAAATCTTTGCCAGGCTGATATCATCAATAATTTTTTTCCACACATTCTTCTAGAGTTTTTATAATTGTGTGTCTTAAGTTTGAATCTTTTATCCAGTAAGAGTCAATCATCTACATGTGGTTAACTTAACCAGTTCTTCTAGAACCTTTTATTAAATGGAAATTATTTTTCTCAGTGTATGTTTTTGTTTGGTTTATTGAAGGTCAGATGACAATTCATTGATGGTTTCATCTATTCCATAGATCTATATATTTCTTTTTGTTCTAGTACTGTGCTATTTTGATCATCATAGATCTGTAGTATAACCTGAAGTCTGGTAAGGTGGTGCCTTGAGATTTGTTTCTATTTCTTAGAATTCATTGGCTATTCAGCTTTATTCTGATTCCATATGAAACAAAGTCCTATTTTTATCAAGTTCTTCAAAATAATGGTGCTTTGATGGGGATTGCATTAAATCTGTAGAACAATTTGGGCAGCATGGACATTTTAACAGTGTTGATTCTTCCCAGCCATGAGCGTGGTATGTTTTTCCATTTGTTAACATGAAGAGTTAGATTTCTTTATATAACATTTTGGTTTCATTCTTCTTCTTCCTTACTCAGAGTTGATCACTGTCCATCCTGCAGTGTGTATTCTTTTTGTTCACTTGTTGATATTTTTGCTGCATTCATTTCTGTATATATGTGTGTGCACTACCTAAAGTATATGCAACACAGTTTTATATACAAATAAGTAGATAATTTCTCTGCTTTTGTGCAGTACCATGCTGTTTTGATCACTATTGATTTTTAGTAGTCTCAGGTCTGGTAGCATTATTCCTCCTGCTTTGTTTTTATTGCTGAGTAATGTTTTGGCTATTCGAGGTTGTTTCTGATTCCATATAAAACGAAGTATGATTTTTTCAAGATGTTTAAAGTATGACAATGGAGCTTTAATAGGTATTGCATTAAAATTATATATTGCTTTGGGCAGTATAGACATTTTAACAATGTTGATTCTTCCCAGCGATGAGCATGGTATGTTTTTCCATCTGTTAACATCTTTGGCTATTTCTTTTCTTAAAGTTTCATAGTTCTCTTTGTAGAGATCTTTCACGGTCTTTGTTAGGTATACTCCCAAATATTTCATCTTCTTTGGCACTACTGTGAAAGGAATAGAATACTTGACTGTTTGTTCGGCTTGGTTGTTGGTATATATAAAGGCTACAGATTTATGGGTGTTGATTTTGTAGCCTGAGACATTGCTGTATTCCTTGATCACTTCTAAAAGTTTTGTACTAGAATCCCCAGTGTTTTCCAGATATACGATCGTGTCGTCTGTGAAGAGTGAAAGTTTGATCTCTTCTGACCCTATGTTGATACCCTCGATCGCCTTTTCTTCCCTAATTGCAATGGCTAAAACTTCCATGACAATGTCAAAGAGCAATGGAGACAATGGGCAACCTTGCCTGGTTCCTGATCTAAGTGGAAATGATTTCAATTTCACTTCATTCAATACGATATTGGCTGTGGGTTTGCTGTAGATGGCCTCTATTAGTTTCAGAAATGTCCCTTCTATACCAATTTTCTTAAGTGTTCTGATCATGAAGGGATGCTGGATATTATCAAAAGCTTTTTCTGCATCAA